>JARJDZ010008824.1:0-31855 GCA_030264555.1 Aleochara sp. GC000083 | reverse complement strand
GGTTATTAAAGTTCAGCGCGAGCGTCGAAGACTTGCGGAAAATCTGCGAAGTCGCTGCAGCAAATAACAAGCTGGAATTACCAACGGAAACTGTTACAATTACATTTTTATTGAAAAACCTTTTAAACTTTGTCGAAGTCCCAATCTGAAGGTGTTTAATTACGTCAATTTGGGCGGATTTTCGGTGGAAAGTTTAAATTGAAAGTGATTTTTCTTATGTCACGTTTGACAGCTCATACTCGCAAAAAGTTTTCCACTAAAGTCTGAGCAAAATACATCATGTGAAATGAAAATGTTATCTACTCTCTAGTAAATTTTAAAATTTCAAAATCGTTCAACTAGTTTACATTTTATGAAATATTCCTTCAAGTTTGTTTTTTTCTGGATTTTTTTTGTCATGTTTAATCAGTTATCAAATTAATACTCCAATTTTTAAATCATTCAAAGTCTGTCATATTAAAGAACATTTATACACTTTAAATTAATTAAATTATTCGTTTGTAACTTATGAAACTTTTTGTAAAGTTTCTTTTGGTTCCTCATTAAATTTTATTAAATTTCATTAAGTTTTACAAAGATTTTTGGACAAAATCGTCAACCAAAATTGGAGTTTTTAAAAGATTCGTTAATATATTTTTAATATATTGGAAAATTTTAAAAATTATTTAATTTTTTAAAAGTTATATCACTTTTTGCAAAGAATGTTGTTGAGCAATTTCCCCTTCAGTATTTTCAGTCCTAATGGTTTCTTTTATTGTTGATCCTTATGTCTTTGTTTATCATTTTTTCTCACAAGACATTTTTCCATCCTTCTGTCATTTTTTCCAAAGGGGGGTCACCCAAGATTACAGCCGTAAGAAAATAAGCAAATAAATCCTCATGCATTCATAAATACTTCCGCAATGATTAACGACGCGTACTTGAACTTTTCCAACTTTTTCCCCATCTTTTTCCAGCCGTGCATCCAGAGTCGCCAACTTCTTCGTTTGCCAGCCTACGCCTCTGTTTTTTCACTCTCCATCATCTTCATCTCCTGCCTGCACTCGTTGGCATTGTCTCACTCCCATTTTCCAGTCGCGTTTTTTCCGATGGAAACTCCAAGTGTCGTCAATGCCAGAGCATCCAAGAAACGCAAACGAAGAAACGAGAACGAGTGAAATAAATGGGGGATTCCCCGATAACGCAGTCACACCGCATGACTAATGTGTGTAATTATTATTGAGAAAATGTCCCCCAAGGGACGCATCTATTCTGCATTTGTACCTCAGCCATTAAATGAAAAATACCGCAAAAAAAAGACAATAAAAATATAACAATGGTTTATGTTTGGATTGTGGAAATGCAGATTTCCACATGCAGATTTCGTGTTTTTCTTGAGATGTTATCCTTGGAAAAATATCCGTTGCCTGCCGGTTATTGGCTTCATTGATTCTTCGACGATCGTTCGTTCGGTGGAAAAGTGGAAATCCCCTGATTGTCTACGTCTCGTATTTCTAAGTGAAATGCTCTCGAATTGCATCCATGCATGTTGCGGGGATGCATGCGAAATGAGCGGAAAATGAAAAGTTTTGCGGCCGATGCATTTCCTGCCGCATCCTGCAAGTGCTGTGTGTTCTTGCATCCAACTTCGAGTTCGCTGGGAAATTGATATTACAATGGAGCTGTAAGTGACAGCTACTCGATTTCTTCCGGGTGGAACTTTTCCGATTTTCTTCTCCGGCGGAAAATCTTCCTGTTTTCATGAGCATGCGTGATATGATATCCAATGCACAATGGTTGTAATCGTCTTGTTTTAAACATGCCATAATAATTGTAAGAGATAAAACTCTTCAATTCTGAATTCAATACTTTTGATCACTTTAGATCATCTACCATTTTCTTCCTGGTTATTGTTCTTGAATTTCGAATATACTTGATAATATTTTTTTATTAAACTCTTTTTCATTTTCTGGAAAAAATATTCAAATTAATTTGAACAGCATTCGCAAAAAAAGAAACTTTTTGATTTTGGTCCAAAAACAATTTTACTAAATTATTCATAACTTTAGAAGCAAACACGATATTTTAATTTTCTAAAAATTTTCAAAGAGAGCATAAAATTGCCTATAAAGAAACAGTGTCATAAATGTCAAATTAAATAGTTTTAAATACTCTAGGGGCTTTCAAATATGGATATTGAAATGTTTCACTTTCAAAAACTTATTTTGTCATAATTCACATAGCGCAAAATTGATAAAATATTCTGAAATTGTAAAAATATTTTCTTAAACTACATAAAAATATCTTCAAAATACCATAATAATTTATTTTTAATTTACGACAATTAGACAGCAAGAAATTCGGAAATTCAGTTTATCATTTTCAGTTATCCTTTCTTTAGTTTTAAAAATAAGATAATGTAAATTGTCCATAGAATTTTAACTAATTAAAATATTTCAATTTTCTAAAAATATTTGAAAAATAGATAAAATTTTCTTAAAAACTCTGTGATTAAACATTACAATCAATAAATAGTTTACGTATAAGAGACGTCCAAATCGGAATGTCATTTGTTTAGATGTCTTCAAAAAACAACATTCAGTTAGAAGCATATAAATTTAAAAGTAATAAAGTTATTTCAAATTTTTAAAAAGTATTTGAAAGTACATAAAACTAGCTTTAAAAAGGTTATATCATATTAATATTTTATATTATAATTGGTAAGGGAAAAAATCCGAAATTCAATGATGAAATTTCAAAATTAAATCTGATTTTCTGGCTTTAAAACTAGTTTTTATTGAATAGCCCATATTTTTGGAACTAATTACACATTTTCAAATTTTTGAAAACTTTTTGAAAATAGATAAAATTATCTTTCAAACGGTGTATTGCTTAAATATTTAAGAAAAATGTAAAGTTACATAAAATTGCCTTGAAAATGAAGTATCTCAACTTAAAGAAATTTAAGCTTCACTTGTGATTTCAAAGCTTTCCACGACCTTGAACCATCAACCATAAACGTCTTTATATCTTCTTGTGGTTAACTGCACCCAGAATGAGCCTTCTTTGATCTTCTCCAATGTCTTCCATTGATGGACTTACTCGCAACATTTAATTCCCTGGCAGTTGCGGCCATTACTTCTTTCCGCTGCCGGTTTTCCATCCTCGGACAATGTCCGCCACCGTGGAAAATGAAATAAGGAAGAAATAACCGAGTCACATATGTCCGCACCGCCTTCGGACCTGATTCAATTTAGTCCTCCTGGACGAACTGGATGGAATGGTCTTTGAAGATTTTTTCCCCGAAGAAATAGCTGGCTGATGGCGTCTTTGAATAAGAAAGCGAGCGGAAAAGTCCACCGGTGCTCGTCGTCACCGGGCGAGATGACACACGAGGAAGAAGAAAGCAAAAAAAAAACGTAAAAGTTCGCTTTTAAGAAGCTTTTCTCGACCACTAGGCATGATGAAAAAGCGAGCGTGTCGAATGAACTGCTGAAGAGATGTATGGAAGAGGCGAAATGTGCTCGCCGGGATAAAGGAGGAACGCGCGGAAAAGCGAGGAAGAAAAGTGGTGGCCACACGTGGAAAATCTCATAAGTAACTGGCAGTCCATCCAGTTGCAAGAAGCAAATCAATGCTCGTGGAATGTGTGCAGCTCCAAGCTTGAATTATTCATGTAATGTCGTGTTATTTGTTGAGTTTTCCACCGAGTTTTTCTTTTCCTCGTTCGTCGAAAGGTATCTTATATTGGGTGGAAACTGTCCGGAAAGACTCGGTATTATATTGGGAAAAAGTAGACATAAATTGGTGGTGAATTCTTCCGGTTTTGTTTCACCGTGATGCTTGAAGACAATTTGATTGGATTTAAAAATTTCGATTTCATGGAGATTTCTTAAAAGTTTCATAAGTCGTAAACTATTTCTGCGATTTCATTTCTGTAAAAAAAATATAAATCATTATTAAATTTACTTTTAAATTATTTTATAGAATATTATTTTAGGTTAGATTTTAATTATTTTAAACACTTCCAAACTTTCATGTTGAACTTTAAGCATTTTCTTACATTTCAAAAACACGTTTTACTAAAATACGTATTATTCATAAACAAATTAAAAATTCTCTATTATGAAACAATTTCAGAAAGTACATAACATTATCTTTAAAATGCTATTTCCTAATTTGCATTTTCTTTAATAATTTATAGTGCAAATAAAGTTCCAACATTAGGTTATAATTTTCCAATTTTTATTTTATCAGTTATGCAAAGATTTGTTTAAATAAACATAACTTTTGAACAAGATAACATATTTTAAATTTTAAATTTATTTCTGAAAGTACATTAAATTATCTTTGAAAATGATATGAATAATTAATATATTTTAAATAATATTGATCAAATAACATAGCTTTTAAATTTAAAATCATTTTTTTGATAAAAAAAATTTAAACCTTCAAAAAATTGGAAGTCTTTGAGATAATTAAAATTTAAAAAAGAGAATGAAGGAGATTTGAATTGTCTTCAAAATAATGGTTTGTTCTAAATACCGTAATTTGTTTTTACGTGTTTTCTGATATCACAAACAAATTTTACTAAAATGTTTACATCATCAGATCTTTTATAGATAACATAAATTCGAGATGAGTTTTTGAAAGAGCATGAAATTCTCTTTTAAATGATGGAATTGGCTCCTTTCAATGTAAAATATTAATGAAGCTACAAGCACGTAAACTCAACATTAAAATTTTAGATTTTCATTATAAATGAAGATTAGAAAAAACACACTCAAATAATAATAACTTTTAAACTATCTGCAATATTTCAAATCGGTAAAAATATTATAAAACTACATAAAATTATCTATAAAATACACGTCAGCCATATAAAAAATTCAATCACTTTCAGTTCATAAAAAAATCCGAAACTTCTTATATTTTATCGTCGTGTTTTCATCCATGTAGTTTTAGACTATAAGTTTATAGGGTGGTACATGGATTATTTATAGATTTTCTATTTACGATTTTGGCTGCGATCGTAAATTTGTAATTTCGTATTAATTTCTCGTGTTGGCCGCCATGGAGGATATGATTTCCGGGCGATTTCCCTCCAGTATTAAGCATCGCCAAAGATATAGATATTTGCCAATTTAATTGAAATTTAGTCGCCAACGGCGGCCTCCAGCCTCCAGCAGACACATCGGATCCTGGGGGCGGCCATCCTGTGTGCCGATCAGTCGTGGCCATCCACCCAGAGAGATATTGGACAAGCTTGCCGATTAAACGCGCGCCAGCGACCTTTAAGCTCGGGACAAAAACACAATATGGAATCTCGACCATTCCCGTCCACCCTCATCCTCATCTCATAACTCTCGAGGATCACCCCCGGAGTCTCCATGAAACGAAGAGACTGAGACGCCATCCATTATCTTTCCACTGTCATTGGTCGTACCCTGTGGATGGATTCTTCCTGGTCATATTTTCATATCATTTTCTCTAGATCATTCCACTCCCAATTTTGTTGCAGTGATAACTTTTTATCTGTAACCATCATAGAGTCCTTTTTGTCTTTTATAATCCATGAATCAACCATCCATACTGTGGGGGTATGAAATTTTTTGTCATAAAACATTCAGGTGTGAAATTTTTCGACATCAATCAACTGCAAAAATTTCACAATTTTTCGCAGTTGATGATTTCCATCCTGTACATCCATCCTGTCGATTGTCAGAATTCGGGTTGCAAACTATAAAACCCTTTGTATGCGTGCTTCGTATATCGATTATATCGAAAATTGTGTTTTATGCGTCTCGTCGCGATGTGTCGCTCGTAAATTCCAAAGTTAATTACATTTTCTCTTGTACGTACACGTCCCATGGTTGGCATGGTTTGGTACAAAGAGGACCATGTTCCAGAGTGTCCCAGTCGCACATGCACCGGATCATAACGGGCAGGAGGCGAAATGGATACGAAGGATACGTTGGTGTTGGACACTTCTTGGATCTTGGTCCTCGTAGTCTCTATGACACGTTTTTGTCCCTCATAGTTGGGAAATGCAGGGATATCGAATCTTCCATCTGCACCACGTTGCTCATTCCTGTGCTCCAGAACCTCCTGGAACAGGAAGATGAACGCGGAGGCGTCTCATCGATGTTGCTCGATGTTTTGCTTGCATAAATTTCGTTCCTGGTAGCGTAGGATAATTACTTCTTGTACGTGATTACTACGAGTATTCATTAGTTAAGCAGCTTTCAGGGTATTATTATTTATATTAAATTTCGTTAAGAGTGGAATAATTTCCGAGAAATGTTTAGGTAGAATTAAATCTTAGATTTTAAATTTTATTTAATTCTCAAACGTACGGTTTTTGAATTTCTCTTTTTCAAATAATTATATTTTCTAATCGGATCAACTTATAAGATAAAAATTTCTAAATTTTATAGGTTGATATAATTCCTATGATTTTGTGTATAACATGATATAAATATCATTTGAAAATTCGAAAAAATTTTAGTCTTTAAATTTAGGCAATTTTTGATTAAATTTTAAGCATTTTTGATGACTTCTAATTAATTAGTTATATTATTTAAACACTTTGAGATATCTCAATTAATTTTAAACAACATTATTGCATATTAAAATAATATAATGTGGAATAAAACTCTTTTATAAACAAAGAGACCTGCTTCTGCAAATTTTATAAACTGAAAATGAGCTCTAGAATTTTCTATTTTAATTAATTTGAAAATGAATATATCAATCAATATAAAATTGATACATATCATAGCTAATTAAATTACCTTTTAAATGATGCATGGAATGATATATTTTAAATTTTCCAATCGGAAAATTTCCATCTTCAAATTTACATAAAATTTTGTTTTATTTTAATTTTCATATCTCATATTCAACGTCATATTAAATTATTAATTATTATTAATTGAATACATCCAGGAAGATAAAATTAACAAATTTTATAGTCAGTTGAATACTCTTTCAAATGATACTTAACACAATGTATTTATCCTGTAGGAACTCTATAATTTCAAGCTTTAAATTTACAATTCCTCTCATAAATTTGATATCCTCACTTGAAACATTTACATTAAACGTGGGAAACCGTTGAAAAAACAAACAAATGTATTAATTTGCAATTAAATCATGGAGAAAATTAAAGTACAAGACTACGAGGAGTACGATCCTTGCTGAAATAGCCAGGATCATTCATGTAAATAGTATGAAAATATTTGTTCGGCAAGTTTGCTCTATGCTTTATGAGAAAACTTTTATTTGCCATCTTCTCTCCCCTCACTTCTTCCTCTTATTCCCCCCATCGTGATCCTGGGGCCATCCAGACACGAGAAGTGTATCAAACGCTGGAGTCCTTCCTAGTGCTAGTAGTTTCCACCTCGAGGAGTGATTTACGAAGAATTCTTCATCTTGAAACTTCTTTTATCATTTGGAATGCTGGGCATATTCGCCGCCGCATCCAGCAAAGTGTGCCGCTCCAGGATAAATTTCATTCCAGCGAGCGGGACGCTCGACGCCGACGATTTCTATAGCTTCGCGCTCCTTTTGTCTTTTCGATATTTCATTCGATTCGTTCCCGGTTCATTCCGTCCCATAAGTTCCATAACGAAGCACTTCCCATTCGCGCGATTCAGCGAAGGGAAGATATCCCAGCCTTTCATCCATACGGGAACATCATATTTTTCAAATTCCATAAAATTCGGTCAAAAAAAAGCGGTGGGAAATTCTAAAAAACAAGAGTCTTTGAAATCCCATTCTGGAATATTTGTATTTAAGTTTATGAAGTTCCAGATGGGTTGTGAATTATCTCTGGTTTCCAACATTGCACATTCGAATATTTCCATGCCATTAACTTCTTCGTCCTTCGTCCTTCGTGGACCAACTGTTAATACTCACCGCTTAAAGCTGGAATATGAAATATTCACGGGGAAAACTACTCAAACATTTCGATCCTGGCAAAAATGAGTTTCCATGTAGTTATTAATTAATTTCGCAAACAGTAAATGGTTCAAGCTAATATTGAACCATTCCCTATTTTCCAGAGCAGTCCCGTTATCAAAGTTTAATATGGATTTTAGTGGCTAGTTTTAGTTTCGGCCATCATTAAATTTATTTATTCTTCTCGTGAATTGTTTTTGTTGTTTGATGAGTGTTGCTTGACATAACAGCAGTCCAGGAAATATGTGAAAGGTAGGTTAATCCAGGAAGAGGAGAGGGATTAACTGTTTGAACTCGTTGGGTCCTGGCTGGACGATGCAACGACGTGGAAACTCATTACGTAGTCCTTTGAGGTTTCACAAAATATTTACAGGACCTCTCGACCTTGTGATCCTAGTGACGGATCGTTTGACCAATCCCGCATCCTTTAAACAGAAAGGATTAATCCTACATAGTTGAAAAATATTTGAAAAATATTTGAAATAAACATCTAACAATCCTTTTTTTAAATTTAAATTAAAATGGTTAGAAAAATTAATAAATAGATCACTTTGGATTTCAACCAAACTTTCCCTTTTTATCCTGGAGGTATCCCATGGGAAGAAGTTTAATCAAAAACTTGGTCGAGAAATTCAATCAGGAAAAACTCGAGATAAAAATTAATTTCCCTCGTAAAATATGTGCCTGATGACATGTTGACATATTGACATATTTCCAGGAGCGTTCAAAACGAAAAAATCTGCTCCCGAATCCTTGGAGTGAACGTTTCGGCCATCTTGGTCCATACTTTATCCAATTTCGTGGCTTCCTGTGTTTTGTGCAAGTTGTTGCGCCTGCTTAAGTTTTCCCATAGATTTCCCTTCAAACTTTTCGTCCTCGTCGTCGATGTCCTCATCCTCTGGACTCGCAAGGATGGGAAGGAGGTCCTGCCTATCAAGTTGGATGCCTTTGATAGAAATAGATTTTTCTCGCTTGCTTGACAAGTTGCAAGAGCAACTCGTTTATATTTGCCAAAGCAACGATAATAAATGAAATGGAAAAGGACTACTCATACGCGCATACGTCACACAGGACTTGCAAGGATGAAAAGTCCTGGAAGTTGGAAAGGGCTGTGAAGATGGTGGGGGAAAAAAGAAAAAAATAACGGGCCAGACTTTGTTTCCCCTCGTTAAATATATTTTCGGCATTTCCCAGGATTCCAAACGTCTTCGGGCATATATCCCTAAGATTGTTGATTTCCCAAAGACTTTCGGCGACTCGAGGACTCCAAGAGGCATTCTTCATTCATGCGTAATACGTCATTTTCTCCCCCAAAGTCTCCGGGAAAGGTGGAGTGCGTATACCATTAAAACTAACAAACCTTGAAGATTTATCTCTCCCTGACGTCATCTTCCTATTTCCGGAATGGTTTTTATCATTTTTCAGCAATTTTCACTTGTTTTCCCCCAGTTTCATATTTTGATACGAAAATATTTGCACGGAAGCCAAACAAACAATTTTCTGAAAATGTAATCAAAGCCCAAAAATACAATATAAAGTTTCATTAAAAAATATATCAAAAATAATTTGAAAAATTTCATTGGTATATAAATTCAAAATGAATATTTTAATTAAAGCAAAATTTCGCCAAATGATAGATACATCGAGTCCTTTTAATAAATCTATGATATTCTCCTATTTTTATGCGGGAAATCCAAAAATTGTAACTCTAAACTCAAAAAAAAAATGAAATTTTCTTACAATTTTCAAGTAGAAATATTTTCAGATTTCAATAATTCAAACTCTCTTTCATAGATCCAGTATTTTATAACATAAAAGAACTTTTCAAAAATCTATAATATGTTTATATTATCTTTTAAAATATTTGTGAAATTTAATTCAAAACTTGAAAAGTTGAAACGAAACGAAAACACACTTTTTCTATTTGAAAATAAGTTAATTAAATTTCTTATCCGATTTTTATTAACCAATCTTTTAAGTCGCTAAAACTTGAGTAAACTAATTTATGTATTAAGAAAAACTATAGTGGGAAAACTTTCCCAAGTGACATGAATAAAACCAAAGCAAATGAAGAAAAACGAACGAAAGCATCGGAAGGATATGAAGGAAAGGATTTTCCCCCGTAATTGAAACATTGCAGCTCATGCAACATATGTGTGCACATGTCCCGGGAAAACTTCCCCAAGAAACCCCCATCCTCCACTCATCCATCCTCCAAGTCTTCCCAAAACACTTGCAGGAAGTGATCCTTTCTCATCCTTCTCCTCCTCCTGCTTGAAATGAAGACAAGCAATTACGCGTTGCAAATGAAATTATTTAACAACAACCGAAATAGTGGCAATAATGGAAATCGGAGTCACGAAGGAATCGGGAAGCTGGAGGAGTGGGGGCGGGAGAAGGATGAGGGCACTTGTGATGTTTGCATTTGAAAGTTGCGAACTCGTGCAGCGAGTGGAATGCTCCTGTGAGTGCGGTTATCCTTCACCCGAAGAGGACGAGGGAGCGCACGGGATGCACAGGATAAGCCCAACCTCGTGCCAGATATTCGCGGGTGGCGAAATAGTCCTGCAGGAACACTCGACGTGCGGCATATTGTTGGCAAAGTCGTGTGGAAATTTGCGGAAATTTGTTGCGAATTATGTTTGAAAATACGAATCGAGCGTGGTGAAAGTTTCAACGACTTTGAAGATATTTCCAGCGTGAGAATTATCTGATTTCAGTCGTATTGTTCTTGGAAAATTTTCCATTAAGAATCTGAAATTTCAAAACAATTTTATCCTTTTTGTTTCTCTTGATATTTTTAGGCATCACTTGGAAACTATTGAACGGATTTTCATGATTTTTTTTAGAATTAGCTAGAGAATTAAAGTAGCTTTTAGCTAATCAAATTGTTTGTAAAAAATATTTGGCGAAACTATGAAATTTTTGAATATGAACAACACAAAGAAAGTTCAAATCCTGAAAAGTAATATTTCATTAAATTACTTATATTTTCCAATCAATCCACATAATTTGAAAGAATCTTGTAGAAAATGCCACGTTATTAAATTCTCTTTGAAATAATCTATAGTATTCTTAATTGAAATTTAATTTGCATTAATTACAAGCCCTTAAAATCATATTCAACACTTATACCAAAACCTATGTTATCCTTTTTTTCTCCTGCTATTAATTATCATAACTTATAAACTAATAAAAGGATATTTTTATTCTTTCTGAAATTAATTTAACAATTAAATTAACTTTCGAAAATGTCATAGTTCTTAAAAAACTGTTAGTGAAAAATATGAAATTTTTGGGTAGAAACAAATCACACAATTTTAAAAATTCAAATGTATAAAATTCGTTCAATTACCAGTATTTTTTAAACTAATAAAAAAATTTGAAATTACTTTTTAGCAAATTGTGAAATATTAAATTCACTTAAAAACAATGTGTAATATTTTGCAATTACTTTTAAAATGTTTATGTTACAAGTACTTAAAATCAACTTCAAAAAATATACTAAAACTATCAAATTTCCCATCAACTCTCGGCACATTTTAATAATTTTCACCACACATTGCACTCTCTTAAAGTACTTAAATGTGATGCTGAAGTGTAATCCGCAAAAACCCCAAACGCCAAAAAAATGAAACACAAAAAAAAATTAATCCCACACAATGCGAAAAATAAAAACCATCGTTTGATATCAAAAAGTTTGCAGCTTTTGTACTGCACTGACAAAACGAAAAAATCGTCTCCATTCGTAACAAATGAAACGAACGAGCACATCAAATGGCCGAATGGTTCTAACGAGGAGCCCAACGATGAATAAAAATCGGCCGAACGATAATAAAAAAAGAGAGCGGAATTGAGGGGAATATGACATAAATAATATTTCAATCGGCATATATTTCATTCGGCGCTCGCTGGAAAATAATAATTTCGCACGCACACGCCGCCATCCACCGGAAGACCGGAAGTAGGTGACATCCTTCGGTGGGGAAGCGTCGAGTATGAGTCCTGAGTGCGTTTGAGATGGGTCGGAGACGTCATAATAAGTTGCTGAAGGACGTTTTTGCGTCGAAACCCAAACAAAAATGATTAAATGAGGCACACATTTTTTTCCCTGTCTTAGGATTCTAATGAAACTCGGCGAGTGAAGGAATATGTCGAGGGTTTCTGAAGGGTCGCTCATTAGAAACGAACGAGCGTTTTGTCAAAATTATTAAAAATGTATAAAAAGCGGAGTAATTAACACTTTGTTCTCTTTGGTCCACCAAGTTTATGGGCGTTATGGGGGACGAGGTTTAATTTTTTACCATGGAGAAAATGTTTAATATTCAACGAGGCTTGAAGCAGATGGTTTTTACGCTTGAATTATTTTTTGCGCTAATCCAAACAGTAGAAAATTATTATTTGTTGACTTTAGCGTGTAGTTACAAAAAAATAATCGAGGAATTAATATGGGATTCATTTTTACGGATTGTTTATTAAATTCACTTTCATATGATATATAACATTTGTTTTTATCCAACAATCATATCATATTTTGAAGTTTTATAAGACAATTACTTAATTTGTAAATATAAATAATAATTTCATTCACTTAAATGCAGAAAGAATTTTTTCATAAGCTCATTTTTTTAAATTATTAAACCAAAATGTTAACAAAATAATGAAGAATATTGCTAATGAAATTCTCTTTCAAATAGTATTTGAATTACACTTATTACTTGAAATAGAATCCGTTATTGAAACGTCAAAATTTGACTATAAAATTGCATCGAGATTATGATATAGTTGATACATTTGATCGTCATTTAATATTAAAATGGTATTTAATATTTTCCCATGCACCATTTTAAAGTCAATTAAATTCTCTTTCCAACGATATAAAGCACATCAAAATCCAAAATTGATACATGACATTTATGACCGTTCGAATTTGATCATTTTAATTTGTAATAAACTAGCTACAATATCGTATGCATTTTCACTATTTCCATTATTATTGTTATGAAAATAAAATTTTAATATTCTAAAATGATTCTCCTGATTCTCTATATGATTTCTTATTTTACTATGCACCAAAGAAAATCACAGAAAAATTTAAAAATCATTCAGTTTGATACCAGAAAAAAAATATTGATCAATATATTGACGAAAATATCACCTTTGATTTGATTAAAATTAATAATTAAAGCATCCAGCCAACACCTGCACCATTCAATAAACGTGTGCTCATCACGTCCATAAATGGTAGAAATCCTAACGACCATTTCCACTATTATCACCTCCAGCTCGACGAGCACTTCCGGTTTGCATCCGGATGCCTTCACTGGGCGTGGGTGGGCTCAAAAAGCAATTTCAGCTTAAATGCACACTTTCAACAATCCCAACAATATGCTTGTGGATTCGAGTGTACCTGGAAAGGATATTATGAATGCGTTAATGTCAATCGCACGTGTGGTGGATGGGGGGCGGATGTGTGTGCGGGGGCGGCAGCGGCGGCTGATGACGGGAAAACGTCGATGAGCGATATTTGATGAGTCGCACGTGGTTTTCCGGTGCGCGTTCGATGCGTGTGCCGCGGCCACATCCGCATCTACTTGATCCATTTTACCCATCGTGCATGCCGCCCCCGCATGTGGGGAAAAAATGTAAATGAAGAGTCGTGCGCCAAGTGACGGAGTGCAAAAACCAAAAATGTGTTTCCGGCATGATTAATGCGTTTCGCACCTGTCAAAATTGAAATATTTCTGCCCCGGAAGTAAATATTAATTAGGCAATTAATCAATTATTACTCGGCTTCCGGTGCGATTAGATAGAGTGAGGAAATTAATGTCAAATAAGTTGATCAAATAATGAAGATGTTTCAATTTTAGATTTTTCATTTGGTTGACGTTTATGTTCATAACTTTTAAACTAATTAACCAATCTTTATGATTAAAAAAAATTCTTGTAATATATTAAATTATCTTTTAAGTGATGCTATAGACTTAATCAATTTATTTAAAGAAAGTTTTCATTTTTCTGACTGAATTAATACTTGAAATTTTATTCTAAATTCTTAACTTCTAATCATTTAAATGATATTTTAAAAACTAATTATGCCAGGATAATAACTTTAGTAGCATTTAGTAGTACATAAAATTATCTTTAATTTTATATATAATATAAGATATTTTCCGTGGAGGTATTTTAGTATTTTGATCGTGAAAATCGACTATATTCAATGTCTCAGTAAAATTAAATTTTATTTTTCTGGCATTTAAAAATTTTTAAAGCAGCGATATATGTACGAAGTAATGCTTCAATTTTAAATATTTATATATCATTTTATAGGTATTGAAATATACTTTCAGCTGCTATTAAGTATTGTTTCATTGGCCTCATATATTAGTCAAAATTAATTAGTGAACTTCTATGTTCAATTTGAATATCAAAAAATTATTGTTTCAATATTTTTTCCTATAATTTGTATTGACCTCAATTGATTTTAATTTCCAAAAAATGCATTTAAAGCTGCTTAAATTATCTTTATACTGATGTTTATATTGTCTATGTTACTATAAAATTAGAAGTAGTAAAATTACTTTGAATTTGATCCTATTTTCAAATTACATAACAGATTATTTGGAATTTACCACCATAATTTATCCTTAACTTTTGCTAAATTATTTTGCAAACTTTACATATATATACATCATTTTAAAGGTAATTTAATGGGCTTTATAATTTTTCTATTATATTTGAAATCGGATAATTATAAAGTGCAAAATTTGCAAATTAATTTTGATTTGATATATTTGAAGCTGCAAATTCTATTTTTTACGTTTTAAGCTATAATTGTAAAACTATTAATTCAATAAACTCATACTTACTTTTTTCTTATACACAATTAAATTATCTTTCGATTGAATTGTAACATGAATATTTTATCGAATGATAAATATTATTTTTGACTCTCTGAATTATGATATAAAAAAGGACTAAAGAATTCGGTAAAATACGAAGACCTTGGTTGTTAGCCTAATGAGATTTTAATTAGTCGACCAGATTAAGCCATATCTAGACAAATGAGTAAGAGTGAAGAAGATAAACAAACGCAAAGATGAGTAATTTAATCAAATTGATTGCTGCCTAAACATTTCAGTTGGCATTGCCTGAACTTTAACGATTTTCTCCACGCGTGCAGAAATCCTTCGAAGTCATTCTCCTCGGTTCACTTCACCGCCAAAACTGCCGCCTCCGCCAACAAGAACGAGTCAGCACAGTCGGCAGAGACACTTAATTACAATTAGGTTTCCTTCATTACGCGTCCTGCAACACTCTTTAAAATCTCGCCCGAAAAACACTTTCTCATTCGCGCCGCCGCCGTTCATTTCTTAGCGCTTAACGTTTATTACCTCACTCGCCCGAAATAAACCTGGAGCAGGATGATGGTGGCGGCGGCGAAAAACGGGAAGAATGGGAGGAGGAGAGTGGAAAATCCTTAAATTTCCACGTCATTTCCTCACTTTGCGCGTCGCTTTTCGCCGCATCTTTACATATATTTATTTCTTCATCTCTTCGGGGGCGGCGTACCTACGTCAGCCAATTAGATTGTTTCGGATTTGTGGGCAGCGCATTGTGCGAAATTTCGGCTCGAACGAGACGTCACAAAAGTGAGAATCGCGATTGTGTGTGCGTGTGATGTAGACATAAATTTCGCCGCGAATTGCGAATGGGAAATGAAACCCAATGGAATGAAATGAGCATAAATGCGAATGTAAATGAAAATGCGTCGTCGTCGTTCGAGCCAACTGAGCGTTAGAAATGATCGAAATACCAACCATATTATGACCAAATGTGATTTTAATTAAAACTTGCTGCTAAAATTAGATTTTCATATGCACTATATCACTAAATTCGTCAACGACAAATTTCTCGCAATTTTTGGTATTGCATTTTAGACTATATCTTTGAAACTAGTGAAGATATATTTATTTTAAAAAAACTAGATTATAAAGCATTAAATTTCCTTATCAAAACATTTAAACAAAAATTTTGTCGTTTAAAAATAATTGTAGATATTTCAAGAAACTTTTCTGGTTAAGAAATGAACAGTCAAAATAACACGTTTTATACTTTTCGGAATATTTAAATAATGAACAAATAAAATTCATTTTCAAAGATATTTCCTTAAAGATTATTAAAATATCTTTATAAAAAGGTACTTGGATGTTCTATTATCATAAAATAAATCCTTTTTATGGATCTTTTAATGTTACTTTTATCTCATGAATTTTGAGGTTGGATTTCTTACATTTTCCTTTTTTGCTTTTACGTTTGGGCCTATAACTTTGAAAGTATTAAAGATATATTTATTTTTTAAAAACCAATGTATAGAGTATTAAATTTCCCTTTAATTTTATCAAAACTAGAATTTCCTAGTATAAAAATAATGTACAATATTTGACGAATATTGGGGAATCAATAATTCACAGTTAAAAATTGTATGATTTAAACTTTCTCAAATAACTTTGAAATTAATAATCCAATACCAATTTCAAGTAAATTTTCTTAAAGACAATTAAATTACCTTTTAATTTATGAAATTTATGTTATATTTTAAAAAATAATAGGTATTTTGAACCATTTACATGGTACTCGTATTTTTGGAAAATTTGAATGTTCTACGATACTTTTATGCTCATATTTTTTTTATCGAATTCATTAATTTTTTAACAAAAAAGTATCATTTATTTGCATTAATACATCAAAAAACTAATTAAGTTATCTATTCATTGTATTCTTGATATGAGGTGTATTTGTTGACAATATTGCAAAATCAAAAATGCATGAAATTGAATTGCGAATATTTGGAAGTTTTGAAAGCAAACATTCTCTGGAATATAAATAGAAACTTGTGCTTTATAAATACGTGGAAACTAACGCACTCGACTACAATTTGTCGAAATTTTTCAACCACTCTGTTTTTCCCATCGTTTCCAATTTCTATTTCTTCATTTTTGCGCCGTTTCCATTCTTCGCCCGCCCATAAGAAAGCTCTTGTAGGGAACGCATCCACTTTGCATATTCCCACGATATTGATTGTAAACGGCGGCAGTGGCGGCGGCAAACGGAGCGAGAGTGCGCGCCGCCCCCGATAAAATGAAATCTGATGTGGGGCGGCTGTGCTGTAGCTGTAGTAAAATTCGATGTCGATGGGAAATGGGCAAACACGACTCTCGCAAATATGTATCGCGAACTTGTCCGTGGCCCGCCGCCCCCGCTCGCTTCGGGGGCGGCTGCGAGCCGAGAAGAAGGCGAGGAACTAACCGAAAAGTATAGAAAGCCACTCGATGTACGAGTGCAGTCTATGAGCGACGAAAGTGTATATTCGGATAGAATGGAATGGATCTCGAAATGGTTGGTGTATGGGATAGGCGAGTCGGGACGCGATGGGATACTGATAGGGGGATAGGGATCAAGGATATGTGCTGCTATGTCCGAGCAGCCATACAAGCCAAATTGCATTTGAATAAACATGTCGAGTCAGCCAAAAGAGCGCAATTTTCAATTTGCTTTTCTTTCCATCCGAACCACTTTTCCACCTTTCGCATTCATCGAGGCCGATGCTACACGCACGCTATTTGATCAGACTTTTATAAATATTTATCGGCCCGCATTTTCGTAGAACGTGTAAAACGGTCCAAAATTTGCATTTTATTGTTTTAAGATTTCGACGTAATCACTCATTTTTTAATGGAAAATATTTCCATTTGTTTGTCAGTTTTGAGGTCAGTAAATACATCATTTTCAAAAATAATCTAATTGACTATTTAATGTACTTAAGTTTGGTCTGATTTAATTTGTTGCTATTGAATTGTTGAAGAAAATATCCAACAAATCTCTTTCATTTGTTTCTCAGTTTTTATCTATGAATTCATACGGAATTCTGCTGTTGCAACAAAGTCTCTCAAGGATTGTAATAGATCAATAAAAAGTAAATTTAATTTCGTATAACCTCATGTAAAAATTAAAATAATTGAATAATTAGTTTAGAAAATATAGGTAACAAGGTTAAATTTTTTTTATGCGGTTTAAATAAATTTCTTTAATATTATCCTGTAATAATTGCAGGATAACATCAGAAAGACTAATTAAATTCCAAAATATTTTTACATAAAATGAAAGATAATTTCTTTATCTTTAAAATGACGTTTTAGTTTTTAAAATAACACCATTACTTTTTAAATTATTATCAATTGTTTAAAAAGTAACTTTGAGAAACAAAATTCGAGCAAATTCTCATAAACAACCAATTTTGACAATATCTTTTGCCAAACGTAAATTTTAAATACAAGATTTTTAAAGTTAATTAAATTTTACTTAGGATACCGAGCAAATAATATTATATTGCAAATTTTTTGACTGGCATAAAATATAAAGTATTAATTGAAACTTTTTAAAACTCTCCTTGACTCAGGATCGATTTAACGGGTCAATAATTTAAATATGTAATAAACAATAAAATTGCAACATAGATATTATTATACAAAATTTAATAAACTTTAATATGCTTTTTGAATTTTCAAAATAACTTAAATAGTTTTTGTATTATCTGATAAAATGTGCAAAAAATCATTTTCAGTTATAAATATTAATATGCCATTTTTAATATCAAATATTGATTGGATAAACTAATGAAAAATATTCATAAATAGTGTCATTTTATACTAAATTTAATTAGTTTTATATCAATATCAAAATTGTAAAGATATCTCTATTTCGGCGGAAATGGCATTCATAGTTGCAAAATGTTGCACTTCGAAAACCCGAATGAATACCCCAAAAAAAAATTGCAATTTTTGCAGTCGGTTTTCAGCCTGATTGAAATCGAAATGTGCGAATGAACGAATCAATTATGACACGATCACATCCGGTACATCAGCTCGGTTGTCATTTAGCCGGCTGGCAGGCCCATAGAGATAACCGGAAGCCGGAACAAAAACCGCATTCACATCAGAGTCGATGGGATGCAAGCAAAAAAACTCATGCATATCCAATCAAGTTTATCCCCTTTTGCCTCCAACATTTTTTCGCGCAACTTTTAGTTGGATGGGACTTGACACGCCTGGTTCATTCCGCAAGGACTACGACATTTTTTCCTCTACCAACGATCACTTCCGGCTCCTCTTTATAACGCGCTCCTGGAAATTTGTTTTCCTTTCCATTTTACAAACGACACGTCAATTACTAACGAATGTCTCCCCAATGAGAGGGGTAGAATATATGTGAAGAAAGAGTGTTTGGGGGAGGATATTTCAGCGCCATCTAATAATACATAGCAGAAGTAAAATTTAACATATTTGAAGAACAACAAAATCATTTTTGGTAGAAATTTTTGTAAGAGAAAATAATGAATTGGTGTTTCTGCTTCCAGGATATGGAAGTGTATCTCCAAGGACCTCTTGGGGCAAACTGGTAACGATCATCTACGCCCTGATCGGTATCCCGTTGATGCTCCTCTACCTGTCAACAACCGGGGACGTTCTTGCACGCAGTTTTCGTCGCCTCTATGGGAAACTCTGCGGTGTTGGTGGTGGCAACCGCAACAACACATCGAATCCTGGGGGCGGCAGCAACGCTTCCGGGCAAAAGGCCCCACATTGTCCATGCAACGCCCGTGTCAAAGTCCCTGTCACTCTGTGTCTCATCATCGTCCTGTTGTACATCTGTTCGGGGGCGTTGCTCTTCCATCGTTTGGAGAACTGGAGCCTTCTGGAAGGTTCCTATTTCTGTTTCACCTCGCTAGGTGAGTTTCCATCGACGCCATCTACCATCTACTAGTTGAAATCACAACTGGTGCATTTCAGGTACAATCGGGTTCGGGGATTTACTCCCAGGACAACGCGCCGATGAGATCTCCCTCTGCGTTTGCTCAGCGTACATTCTCACTGGGATGGCGCTAGTTGCAATGTGCTTCAGCCTCGTCCAGGATGAAGTCCTCCATTTGTTGAGGCTAGTTGGAGCCACATGTTCCCGAACGAATGATATGATCAAGGACGAGGAGCACCATTCTCCAGCTTCCTGACAACGACCTACAACAGAGGGCGCTCCTATCATCAAGACACCTCCGGCGATTAAGAAAATTCCGCCATTGTTGCATCATAATAGTTTACCCAGAAAAGGGAATTTTCAACGGAATGCTCCTGCAAGACGTTCAGCAGGTACCTTGAAGGAATTTTGTATTTGATTTGACCCCCAAATTTTTTCGACAAATTTTTTTCAGGTGCTGAACCATTAATCGAGTACTTCGTCCCACGCAGCGTCAGTGAATTCGACCTCTCAATGGCAGGCGATCACCATCTTCTTGCGCATCAATCATGCGTCGGAGGTGGTGGTGACGCCATGCAAATGCTGCCCCTCACGGTACGAACGCCAACCCCCTACACCAGGAAGCTGCTGCCTCCAAAACCCCGCAGCGAGAAGATGGTCACCTTCGAGGACGAGCTGGAAAAGGTGCGCACCAGCGTCGATGTCGATATGCTACCGGATGTGTTCATCTGACATAGCGGATAGCAATTGCAGGACCATGGGGGCGCTGCTGGCGGCGGTGGTGGCGTCCTCCCAGGCGTGCAAGCGACCCCAATGGACGCTGCTGGGACGCCATCTGGTGTGGCGTCCGGGACGGCCAAACGGGACTTTCGTAAGGAGCTCAAGAATTTCAAACTGTGCGAAGATCTGAAGAAATGCGAGGATAATTGCAGCTGCAATGCGGAGGCCGATTGCGATATCTGTAAGGTGATCGACTTCACGCTCAAGAAGGACAAGTTATGAAATGAGTGTACACATTTGCTGTCCCCAGCATCCCGAGGGATTCGACCAACTTTCGTAGATCTATTGATGATGATGTTGAGATGTTCATGTACATATTTATCGATAAGCTACCAAGGATAGGATAAGGATAATTTGCCAACGATAAGGGTAATATAAGATTTTCTTGATATACGTAGTTGATAAGGGTATTGATAACATTACTAAGAGATCTGATAAGGAGTACTAACAACACTAATTAGGCAATATACAATTTAATGACTTTGAAGATGTCTTCGTATTCTGACTCTATTTATTGTGAGATTTCCGATTTTAAACGATTATTCAACATTTGGATAAAGAAGTCGATGAAGCATTATGTACGAGGTCTACTATAAGGTCGTCAACGTCTTTTTTAATAAAAAAAATTTAAACAATTACTTTCTCGAGTTTCCTGGTATTCTAGAAATTTCTGATTTTTCTGTATCAACTTTTTTATTTATTATTTTTTTCTAAATTTAGTTTTCCCATGAATTCATCTTGTAGATAATTAAGTACTTTTTGAAATTATTCAAAATTTTCTGCTTCTGTTTATAAAAATATAATATCATTGCTACAAAGTTTTGGTGATTTGTTCACTTTTTCAATTACCAGAAAACTTATTTCTATAAACAATATTTTACAGACGTTTTAAATTGCTTTCACTTTGTTAACTATTCTCTTAATTTAAAACTTTAACAACAAATGATTTTGAAAAAGAAAATGAAATATAATCTGTTTGTAAAAATTCTCTTCCAAAAAGTTCTATTAAAAATATTTAACTTTCTAAAATTTTAGCTACAAGTTCAAAAATGTTTAAGCCCTTGATAATTTTTGCTAAAATTTGGTTTTTAAGTGAAATATTTAACATTTAGAATTAATCTTCTTTGAAGGAACTACACAATTAATTTAATTTTAATTTCATCACTTGTGATTCTAACAAATTCAAATTTAATCATAATAATTTCAAATGAACTTCCGCGGCTGATTAATCTCAATAAATTTCCAAGAGACACTATACAACTCACAATAGTTCCTCGTTCGTGCTCCATAGATCATAAATCACTATTTGTACGCTACACAGCTGCCAACTTTAATTATGCTAATTGTATGCAAATTTCACTTTCGATTCCGATTTTCTTACGTCTTACAACATTTGTGTACGGATTCAGAGCGTTCATAACTCAGTCAATTGTTTATCTAATACTTTAGCACACTTTACGCATGTTTACTTCCTTAGAGTGATCAATTATATTGATTTTAATTAACTTTCATTAAATCATCATTTTATTTGATATCATTTCTTTGAATTTCTTTTCTAACTTTATTCTGTGTTGTAATTTGTTGGAAAATTGAATTTTTTGATTAGATTTATTTAATTTTGAGATTCGATAAATTAATGATTTTTTTATATTGCTTATAGAGCCTGCAGACATTTTTTAAATTACAATTGTTTGTCCTCAAAGCATTATGTTTATGAATAATGTATGAGTTGCAAGAAATAATTATTTGTGGGATTTCAATTTTAAAGATCAATTCCGGAAGTAGCCGGAAGTAATTTACTTAGGTATAAATTAATTTCCAATCGGTATTGATCGATATCAATCAATAGATCATTTCATGACCTTCACATCTCTTACTCGGATTTACTCATAATTGGATTTGTGTTAAACTAGTTCACTTCTATTTTTGATCGTTTATTGATTGGTTTATTGATTTTGTAGACAATATTTTCATTTCCATTTATTCATATTTCATAAAATTCTTGAACATAGATCTAAATTCTAAATGGAACTTTCATCAGAAAAACCCATGAACTTAGCGGAAATTTGTGGCTGGGAAATTTAATAAATTGAAGATCTAGTTAATATCGATCGATAATTCCAACAATTTAAATAGAGGGATTTTTATCAGAGCATTATAGACATAAAAAATAACTAACTATCATATTCATTGTTCATGTTCATAGAATGCAGACGATTATGTTGAATCGCTTCGTAGATTTGACATGCGATTATTGTAATTTTTTATTGCAAATTAGTACAATGACTCAACATACACCGAGTGATCTTGAAATTCATTTTGGGCAAATTACTACATATGGTAAATAAATTAGAAAAAAATTTCAATTCATCGTTATATTTTGATTTATCAATTTTTTTGATTTTTTTTTTTTTAATTAATTTTCATTTTTTTGTAGCAAATTTCAGAAGATCGCCAGGAATTTTGGGATGCTCTGTGTGATTGATGACTTAAATGGGACCCATCTTGGAAAATTTTCCTTCAAAAAACATTTCAATCAAGCCGACGAAATGTTAAGCCTACTTAACGGGAGTTATCAGCAGATTGCGCAGACATCGAGTCTGTGATTCACGACCATCGAGATTGAAAGGAAGTTGCAATTCCGCATAAAGTATAACTGAGCTGCACATCGACGAAAAGGTGACAGATCTCGACGAGTGCGTTGTGCGCAAACAGTCGACTTTGCGCTGCGCTGCATGCTTACAATTAGACTTAAGGCAGTTAGTACTCCATTGCGGCTGGACGCGATCGGTCGATCTATCCATCCGTCCATCCATCGCGGCTTTGTCTTCTTATCACGTTCCTATCATGAACTCGCCGACCACAAGCTGCTTTATTAGTACATAGTGCAAGTTTATAGTGCGCGAACGTGCCGTGTTTGCCGGTTTCAATTGTTTCAATTAAATTAACTGAATAATTTGATTCGGGACGATGAGTTAGTAAATTATTTCATTTCGTTGTGTTGGGAGAAAATGCGGATTTTTCTACGAATTTTACGCCGGTATAATTAGAAAATTGCTGGAGCAATAAATAAAATAGGCTGAAACAAGAAAAAACTTGTAAGGTGAGTATTTTGCGATTTTGTATATTTATAGAAATTATTGTTTACTTTCATGGTATAATTTTTCTTATTGATTGTTGATTTTTCCACTGAATTATTGATTGAATTTTTATTGACTATTCTCAATATTTATTATTTCATTCAATTTCTTATCAATTTCTTATTTTATTGATATATTCATTGACTTTCTTATTGATTTCTTGATTTCCTATTTCATTTTTATTGTTTTTTTTTATTTATTTATTTGCATAAAACTTTCTTATTGTGTTCTTGAATTTCTTAAAAGTTGATTGATTTTTATTGATCATGTAATTCGCCTCCAATAAAACCAAACAAATTAATGCACAGTACACTAAAACTAAATACTGAGTAATCTTTGTTTACAATCTGAATTCGTTTTGCATCGTAGTTTCATTGCGTTGTTTCGCATGTTTCTATTTCGGTTTTGGATGCTTTCTCCAACACAAAAACACAAATTTATTATTGTAGTGAGATGTTGGTCAAGATCTATTTATAATTTAGTCTCTCAATGTGTTCACAACATTATATTGACTTTCCTAATGTTGATCTAATGTAAGAGGCAATTAATTAGCAGGTGATTCACCTGTTTGATGAATTGATTGATTTCCAGATTGATCTAATGATTTGACAATTAAATTTGGCACAACAATTTTGATTATTAATTATAATTTCTAATGGTAAATATTTTTATTAATTGTTTACCTATTGCTTAGCTATTGATTGTGAGTTGCTATTGAATTCATTCAAACGTTTACTAAATGATTGTTTAAAGCAAGTGTTAAATGGCGTATAATGAACCACATTAATTAAAACTTAAGCGCACGCTAAAGTATTTCGATTGCGTCTTAACGCAATCAAACAACCGCATTTGGAATATTGCAATAATATTGTGTGAGTATGTCAACATCCAAAACGCAAAACATAATAATTAACAGGTTAATTAGTGTGCGACAAATTTGATTTTGTAATTAATTCCAAATTGAAGGTAAATTAATCAATTAGATTTATTCTTGACACAATCGATACATTTTTGCTAATTTTCTCCGTTAATGTTTATTTTTTTTTCATATTTTTCGTGAATTGTATTCATTTTCTAAACTTATCATCATTAAAATTTTTTGTGTTACAAATCCTTGGCTTATTTTCATTGAAAATAATCAATGAAATGATGAAATTATTAATTACTCAATATTTTTCTCGAGAAAACGATGAAACGCAAAAGATTTAGTTGTAAGTGCACTTCAACTCATAGATTAATGAATGAAGTGAGCATACTTATTATTGTTTCCTTATCATCAAAATTAGTGGACAATGCAGTTATAAAATACATATTTGCTTATTAAAAATTGAATAACATCCGTTTAAAAAGTAATTTATTCAATCTAAAATTAACTTGGAGTTGACTTGATGTTGAGGAAAATGTAGTTTCAAAAGTTTTATCATTGTAACACCAAAAAATCGATTCAATTCATTTAATTGACGTTGAAATTACAATAAGGAAAATTATGTAAATCCATGCTTACGTTAATTATATATTTGCAACAAATACACAAAGGAACCTTTAAAAAGCAATACGTCCAAGACCTTAAAACATTTCTAATACAATACAACACGATTTGACAACTTTCCTAATATCTGGTTCCTGCTAAATTTCAATGCAAATTGCTCTGGCTTGCAAAACTTCAACTTGAACCGAACACATTGAGAAATTTACAACACCCACAAATCAAACGCAAGACTTCTTTTCACTTTTTTTAGTGCAAAGAAATTGCACAAACGATCCCACAATCAGCGAAGCATGCAACAAAATACGTTGACAAATTTATATCATTAAAACATCATGATCCAAACAATTCAGTTTTTTTTCTTCATTTTTTTGGTCTTTTATTAGATATTTTGCAAATTATATGTATTTCTTTTACAGCCCTTCATCAAGTTCATCAGAATCACGTTTGGCATTCACGTGCAGAAAAACAATCGCCCGAAGAACAATTGTGATCGAAATCTGTGATTACTAGCATTAATCATTAACAATTTCCTCACCGCTGATCAATAATCGATCGATAATGAGGAGGCTCTTCGGTGATCAATGGCATCGCATCCAGAAGACATGGGAATACGGCCTGGGACGAACGGTAATTATCGATTCATTGATTTATCAATTAGCATTTTCGTATTGTTTTCCACCAAGATTCTAGCAACAATTGCAGTCAGAGAGGAAATTGTTGCAAGTCTATAATTAATTTCCAAGCGCGCGTGCAGTGAAATTACTGCACACGAGCCCACTAACACTATAAACAAAAAAATAACAACATCAACAACATGTTGGTATTCGGTAAATAACGATTTTTGAATAGCCAATCAAAAATTTCGATTGTTTCAACAACATTATTCACCGTTAGTAGCTAGCATACCGAAATGCAACCAACAATCATGTAATTGAATAATTTCACCCGGCAATTTGCATTGTCGATTGTTTATCCGTTTCTATGTGCTGCTAATTATTGTTGTTAATCGGTCGTGCACGCGAAAAGTGAATTTCTGAACGGCGCGCATTTCATTAGTAGCTGCTCATTAATTCGGTTCCGAATTGATAAACAAATTTGATTTAATCAAATCCGATCGTCGACGAAAAACAATAACAAATTAAAAATGTTTGGCGCATGGCTGATGGTCGTCGTCAGGTTGAGAGATTGATTGATAATCGAAGATGATGACGTTCAATGTTTACTCATTTCCTTCCTGGAGAAGTTGCAAATTATTTTGAAATTTATTTCCTGGCGTTCTAATTACCCGATAGATTTCATTTTTTTAGCAAATGAAACTATTTTTAATATAGTTTCAGAAAATAATTACTTCGAATTAGTTATCTGAATAGATAAATATAATAGATAAGAAATTAAAGTGAATTTAATGTATTTTCGGAAAATAATTATTATATCTTGAATAGAATATCAAAAATTGTTTTATTTTGCCTTTATATAAGATAACAAACAATTGTGAGATTCTCTATTTAAAAGTTTTTGCAAATACTATATTTAAACAACATCAAACATACACAGAACTATAGTCATTCTCAGAAATTATCTCTATTATCCTGTAGAACTTACGTTTTTTACTCATAGAGAACATAGTTATTAACTTTATAACAATAAAAATTAGTGGAAATTCACTAAACTTTATAGTTCTTGCAATGAACTTGACATTGTCTCAAAAATTGTTCATAATCAAGAGAACAATTTAATGTTATTATACTAAATTTATAATTTGTATAAGAATATAATAACATTTATAGTAAAAACTTAAATTCCTCTCTTAAATTTTATCTAACGATTTGTGTGACCATTATTTTGTTTTGCTCGTTTAATTTTTTCTAATAATATTTATTTATTTCCAGACCTTAGCAGTTTTTTGTGCACATTCAGTATCGATATCAATTGGGATATGTCAAGGATATAGTGCTATCCTTTTACCACAATTGTATAAATCTCAGGAGTATGATTTGGACGACGAACAAATGTCTTGGATTGGTAAGTAAATTTTTCAATTTCATGATATCTTTCTTTTTATTTAAATAAATTAAAAATTATTCATGGTATCCCTCAATAGTACAGTTAATAAGCTTTAATTTAATGTATAACTTTTTGAATTTTTTGAACCGGAAGTTACGAAAATTTCAAATGTAAAAAATCTAAAATTAAAAAATTGTTTCAGCTTCTCTTGGAGTCATCACAAACCCAATCGGTTCCATTCTTTCGGGCGTCCTGGCCAACTATTACGGCCGAAAAATCGCCATCCAACTCTCAAGCATACCATTCCTCTTCGGCTGGCTCTTCATCGCCTTCGGGTCCAACATCAGCCACCTCTACTCCGGACGACTGATAACAGGAATCGCAGCCGGGATGTCAGCCGCCTGCTACACCTACGTCTCCGAAATTTCGGAACCATCCCATCGCGGGATCTTCCAGGCACTCGGTCCCGTATCCGCATCCTTCGGTATCCTGCTCACCTACGTGATGGGCACCTTCTGCCACTGGCAATCCCTGGCGATGCTCTCCTGTGTCTTCGCCACCTTCACCGCAGTATGCATCTACTTCGTCCCGGAAAGTCCCGCTTATCTGATAACGAACAACGAGAACAACGCCGCCTTCGACAGTCTGGTGTGGTTCCGCCGCAGCAACGCCAAGGCCCAACAGGAATACCAGGTCTTGAAGCAGATCAAGGAAGACAACGATAACAATGAAACCAGGGCGCACTTCATGAAGAGTTGTCTACGTTCAAGCACATGGAAACCATTCATCATCCTTGTTGCGTTGTTCTTCCTGCAGGAGATGAGTGGTATCTACACGATCCTCTTCTACGCGGTCAACTTCTTCGAGGAGGCTAACCTGGACCTGGACGAAAACGTCTCTTCGATCATTGTTGGAGTAATCAGGTTCGTGATGTCCATTGTTGCAGCGTTTCTGATCAATTACCACCCACGAAAGACCCTCTGCATGATCTCTTCGGGTGGGATGGCGTTGAGTCTTGGTGCAGTCCTTCTCACATCGCAGATTCCAGCTGCTAGCATGCTGCAGCTCATCTGTATCCTTCTCAGCGTGCTGTTTTCCATGACGGGGATGCTGCCCATTCCATGGATCCTTGTTGGGGAACTATTTCCGCTCTCCGTGCGTAGTATCATGTCCGGGGTGGTCATCTGTATAGCCCAGTGCTTCATCTTCCTCTCGGTGAAGATCTATCCAGACCTCATCAACTACCTTTCCTTTGTGGGCACTGTTGGGGTCTTCGGGTGTGCCTCCTTGGTCGCCTTGATTTTCAGTCGCTTCCTGTTGCCGGAAACGCAAAACAGGAGTCTGGAGGAGATCGAATTGTACTTTAACAATGACTGTCGCAAAAATAATGTGCGCAGCAGACTTGCGGATGAAAATGTGTGGAGTGTGGACGTGGAGAACGGGGAGAACTTGAAGAAGGTCGTTCAGCAAAAGTTTGCACAACGTCATGAGGATAATGTGACTTGTTGCACGTGTAATGTACAAGGTATAGATAATCGAGGTTTTGTTCATAATGATTCAACAATTGCTAATGGGAATTCTGGAACTTCCAAAGAGTTTTATCGGACGGTTTTGTAAACCTTGATCCCTAGCATCCAAATGAAGCTATGCACCTTTCCATATGATTAATTTCAAGTATGTAGTTTACTAGCAGCAATTTTTAGTGAACAGTGTACAAAGTAGATCATAGTCGATGATAGATTTTAGGGGCCGATGAGGAAACTTATAGTGATATTACTTGTTAATTATTTCTACATTTTGTTAATTACTGTGTTAATAATTTACAGTATTTATTTTAATTTATATTTGCACGAGGTAGTTTTACTTATTAAATTTTCTTAGAATAACATATTTCCAGAACTAATCTCTTATTATAATGTTTTTGGTTTTTGTACTAAATGAAACTAGTGATGTGTTTGTCTTGTTTGTTTATGCTAATGGGTCGAACAATTATTTGTTTTTTTATTTCCGTGTTACATGTTTTTGTATTTAACAGATGTAGTTTTAAACTACAATTCAAAAGGTACGTACAAAACATTTGTTTAATATCTTCTAAACTAATTAGCTGATTTCTTTGGCATAGACAGCGTCTTGTAGACAATTAATTGATTTAATTAAATCTTTCTTTCCATGTAAAATTAGTTCAATTTGTCCCACGGGAAACTTATGAATTTAATGTTTAATTTTTGACATTTTTTCATTGTATCAACAGTTTTTGTTTAATATCATCTAAACTAACAAGCCCATTACTTCAGCTTAGACAGCGCCTTGTAGACAATTAAATTATCTTTCTTTTCATGCCAAAGTGGCTTAATTTATCCAATAGGAAACTTGTGAATTTCATGTTTTATTTGTGAAATTTGCCATTTTTTCCAGATTTTCTGACAGTTTTGGTTTAATATCTTCTAAACTAATTAGCCGATTACTTCAGCTTAGACAGCGTCTGATAGACAATTAAATTATCTTTCCTATCATGCTAAAGTAGCTCAATTTATCCCATGGGAAACTTGTGAATTTCATGTTTTATTTTTGAAATTTGTTATTTTTTCCAGATTTTCTGACAGTTTTTGTTTAATATCTTCTAAACTAATTAGCCGATTACTTCAGCTCAAGTAGCGTCCACGCGGTATAGTCTTCTCCAGCAGTCTCTCGAATAATGTTTGACATCATTTTTCTTATATTAGAATCTTCCGTTTTCGTGAAGTCGGCTTAACAAATATGGACAACTTCCAGCTGCCAGGGACAGTTGGAAAGTATCTCCAATTGGTACAGTCTTCCCCAGCAGTCTCTTAAGGTATTATTTAACAACTTTTGTAAATAAGTACAATACTTTATAATGTATGTCATTTTTCTTATTTCAGCAACTTGTTTTCATGGAGCCAGCTTGAGAAATATAGAGAACTTCCAGCTGCCAGGGACACTAGGAAAGCATCTTCAAACAGTATGGCCTTCTGCAGCAGCCTCTTAAGGTATTGTTGAGTAATTTATTTCTATTAAAACAATATGTTATTATGTAAGTTGCAATTTTTCCTATTTTAGATTTTTCCTGGTTTCTTGGAATCTGATTGACAAATATGGAGATTACCAAGCAGTCAGGGATATATGGAAATTATCTCCAATCAGTATGGGTACTGTGTAGCAGTAAGGTATTGTTTAATAATTTATTTCAATTAAAACAATATGTTAGTATGTATGTCCTAATTTTAGAATCTTCCATGTTTTCGTAGAGTCTGCTTGAGAACCAGAGAACATTCAAGCTGCCAGCGACTTATGGGAATCATCTCCAAGTAGCATGGGCACTCTGCAGAGTCTTTTAAGGTATTGTTTTAACAACTTATTTCTCTAAATGCATTGTTATTATGTATGCTCTAACTTTATATGTTATTGCTGCGTGGCATGGTCTTTGACATTTTGTAGCTGTGGGGTCTTCTATTCTAGCACTTTCCTTATTTGGCTTTTCATATTAAATATCTAATTCGTTGGATTCCTTCATGTTTATGTTGTATTTCTATAAATATATTCTTCAAATCATTTGTTGTTTTGCTTTCTCTTTGTGGGCGAATTATTTGTTGGTTATGCTCGTGGGTGGAACTGAGCAGGGAGTAAAGTGGCACTTTATTCCCTTGCGGTTTTACTCCCTGTTGTATAGTCGGTCCGCCGACTATTGGGTTTTACGGTTAAACTAGCCAAGTTTCAAACCGCGGGAGTAAAGTGGTACTTTATTCCCTCTTCCATCAAAACTTATTTCTTTTCTACAGTAGCACCTCGTTAATTGAAACATCCATTAGAGACGCCATTTTTTCTGGAGGTTATAAAATTCATCCATCTCCACTTGTGCTGCATGTTTTATTATTCTAAATAAGTGACAACTTTTTATTATATTTTTTTATCACAGAACCAGCAAGTATTTTGTGTCTGCCACATGTTGGAGGAAACAGAGATGGACAGCCAAGTTGTAGGGGCCTCTTATATCAATATTCCTGTAAGTGCGATAGGTAATCAACATCCAATTGTATTTCTTATTTTATAGTTTATATTTATTGTTGTGTTTTACTACATGTTCAAGGTAACAATGGATAAGTGGAAAATCATTATGAGATGGTTGAAACTCAACTAAGGAGTTGGAGGAACTCATAGAGGACTTGCGCAGTGGCTCAGTCAATTCAGCAACCATGGAAAGTTCAAATTGCAAGGTTTGACTTATATATATGCACTTGTTTGTTTCAGCTTAACTAAATGTAACATGACTTTATTTTGGATGAATGCTTTGTTGTGAATGTTATACTACATTGTTCACACATTGTGCTCCTCTTATACTAATCATGTCTATCAACTGCGAACCAAGAGCCTATAGTCTTTGCTCATTTTTGAGCCCATAAAATTGTTGAAAATTGTACCAAGACTATAGTCTTTGCACATTTTCAACGCGCGAAATTGCCCGAAAAATAGTACCAAGACTATAGTTATAGTCTTTGAAAAATTTGCAAAAATGGCAACAATCTTTAAAGTTGAATAACTCGAAAAGTAATGGGACTTTTGACTGATTTTTTTTGCGTTTCATTCAGAATTAGTGCCCAAATATTTCTAACAACATTTCCTGAAAATCCTGAAACTTTTTTGAAAATGTGCAAAAATGTACCAAAGACTATAG
>JARJDZ010008823.1:0-15629 GCA_030264555.1 Aleochara sp. GC000083 | reverse complement strand
GCATACTAAATTATTCAAAGAGCCAGCAAGAGCATCTAGGAAGGTAGCACCGACAATCCTCTTTTTGTCCTTGTTCGCTTGGTCCTTTTGAACGAATCGACGCTTAGCTGCTCGCGCCGCTGATGAGCCTGACGAGCAGGATGCATGTTTAATGCACACGCGCTCCTGGATGACGTCTCTTCACTCACTTCTTGCGGTCTCTTTGCCGAATCCTTGCTCGGCGCGCAACGAATCGATGCCCGTAAGGTGAGCACGGATGCAAATTTGCCATTCGTTCGACTCGTTCATTTCACGCGATTCCCGAAATTCGGCGGCTTCGATTTTCCGCAATCAATGCATCACAATGAACACGCCTGCTGAGTTTTTGGTTTGTGTACCGCACGACTTCCCTTTCGCAAATCCTGCGCTGAATTTCGCAAACGTTGCTATTTTCACATCGCTTCGAATTTCAAACACTGGTGAAGCTGGTGAATATTTTAGAATCAGATATATTTTATGCATTATGGGACTATTTGTTTTGATTTCGTATTTGACATTTTTATGAGAGTGGATGTTTAATGTGATCCTTGAACAAGGAAATATATGTATTCACATAAATAACAATAAATTTTATAGTCCTAGATTCACTGATTTTCATCCTTAAAAAAATGTCGTGATTTTCGTATTTTTTGCAGACATTGCATTTTTGTTCTTTTTGTTATTGTTATTTTTCGAAGATATTTGACAAAATGATAAGTTAATTAATGAGATCCTTGAAAATGAAAATATGTTTTGACATAAATATTATTAGTCCTTCATTTTTATCGGAAGATGATATCAAAATTATTCTGTTTATTCAGATATTATACCGCCATGTTTTCAATTTGATATTTCTTGATTTGGTCAATGATATTCGATATTTTCATATCTATATATGTTTAATCTGATCCTGGAATAACAAAATATTTGCTTTGGCTTCAATAACAATAATCTTTACAATCCTAAATTTCCAAACGTTCTTTCTGAAATGACGCCAAAATCGTTTTGTTATCCTTTTTGATTTTTCAATGATATTTGCTATGTTTATGATAATAGTTGTGTAGTTTAATTCTTGGACTGGAAAATTTCTGTATCCATAAGTATCTTTTTTATCCTACATTTACTGATTCTTTTAGGAAAATGATTATCGAGAACTTTTCTACTTTTTTCAATTATTTTACCTTTTGTTTTTTTTCACATTTTCAAAGACATTTGATATTTTAATACCAATAACTATTTGCTGATGTCTCTGCATAAGAAAATATTTGTACTCGCAGAAATAAGAATAAAATTTAAGATTTTAAACTCGTTAATCTTCCTGGGAAAAGGATTTTCAAAGACTTTTGTGCAAGAAAAAATAATCTTATGCTCTTTTTCATACATTTTTACTTCTTTTCTGACATTGAATATTTTAATAGCAAATAACTATTTACTTTTATCCTTAAACAACATCTGTATTCCTAAAAATAAAAATAATCTCTAAAGTTCTAGTTTTCTGGTTTCCCTCGATAGATATTACGAAATTGTCCTGATTTTTCTTTGTTCTAACATTTCTTGATTCTTTGAAATTTGGCATAGTTCTACCAAAGGTACATAATATTATCCTTGAACAAGAATCTGTCTGCACATAAATAACAATAATCTTTATAGTCCTAAATGCACTGATTTCCCTCATAAAACATCATCGAAAATTTCGTCTCTTTTTTTCCAAACCTAATGACCACATGCTTTTTTATCCTTTCTGATATTAGGTTGCTCGAAGGATAAACGGCGACTGGAGAGACCCGCTGAGGTGGTGATCGAACGAGCCGGCATGAAGTCGAAGAAAAAAGCCAGCAAAGCGAAAGTAACCGACGATAAGAAGAAGAAATAATAGAAATTAGGCGTTCGTCATCCACGCCGAGCGATTTCATCTATCCACTCGTTACGCTTCGGTTCTTCTACTTCTTTTTTTTCTTCTGGTGCTTCGTCCTGCTGGAGGCTTAGTAGCCGCCCAACTAGGCCATAGATAATGAGAAAAAACACTCGATGAATGTGCTGGTGGACAAACAAAGGAAATAATGAAGTACGAAAATAATGAAGGATCATCGGCGATGGGATAAGGCCTCCAGCCGACGGCGGCAATGGCGGCACAAAAGGCTCTCCTCGTCGAATGTCAAGGCGACGCTCTGCGAGGACGATAAAAAGCCATCGTCGCCACGAAAGAATGGAATGCGGCATTGGATTCGTCGCCTTCGACCGACGCGACGCGAAAAAAAAATCTGGAACGCTTGTGATTTATATTGGTCCTTGGTAATTATTGATGGGCTTGGATTCGAGGATTCACTTTCGCATTTCCGACATTTCCGGCCTCCGTCGGAAATAATGGCCGCGTTCACGCATCTCTTTCATATCAGTAAACTACTGATTTAATCCTTGATACCACAAAATAGAATCGCATCCTTATTCAATTTCTCAATAAATAATTTCATCCTTTCGTATTTTACTATGATTACATAAAAAATCAAATGAATAAAACAAGGAGCATATTTCCTGTTTGAATGGTTACCATGGTTACATGATGAATCAAAATGAATCAAATAAATGATCCTGAAAATTTTAATTTATAGCAACGAAACGACGAAAATAACCGATCATCGATTTTTAATGGATAATAATAACCCTCCCATTTTGGTCCAACCTAACATATCCTCTACCATTAACGTTCGCCGATGGGAGATCGTTTATGGTCGGTTTCGTCGTTTAGTCCTTCCTGGCTTCCAGCCGCATATTTTTCGCAACATTATTAGTCATAGTTTCGGGCGGGCTGAAGCTTTTGCCGGGTGCTTTATGCTGATTTAATAGCTGAGGTGTGTAAATATGAGGCGGTGAATTACTAGGAGCCAGGACCATGAAATGAACCAATAAATTTTCCACCATGCTAAGATACGTTTCCTCTCTTCGTGTCTTCATTCCAACACCTTTCGAACGACTCCCTGGTTGCGCCCCTTCGTTAGAGCCTGATCCTTTTGGGCTTTCATTCAACCTTTACGCTCTAAGGATGTTATTACAATGTGTTTTCAAGTCATTAATTTTTCGCAAATCTGCTTATTAAATTTATATATCAATTAACTTTTTGTTGTCATAATTTCTGACATGTATAAGTAATGTTTTGATTTTTTTGTTGGTCACATATTTCATGTATCTTTGCAGAAAAAGTTATTTACAATAAGTATCATTGAAGAATGGTTGATGAAGAGTCCGTAGAATATAGTCCTGTTAATATTGTTTGAATTAATGATAGTCTATTTAGGTAAATAAATTCGCCAGTTTGCAGTTAGTACTAAATGCTAATTGCTAGTTCAGGAGAGGTAAATGAAACGAATGGGTACTACAAATGAGAATCCTGCAGGTTGATAGTGCCCTCTGAGCCATTGGGATCCTCCAAGTGCTCTTTGAGTTATGCGAGAGGCTGTTACGACAGGACTATTCTAATTATAAGTAATGCATCCAAACTTAACTAATTCATTGACTACTAATGCTTTTGGACTTATTTTTTGCATGATGAATTGATCTTAATTCTAAGAAGTTTCATCAATTCTTTATGGAACGATAAAAATGTATGGTAATTCAGAAATTGCAAATTGCTGGCCCGATTCGTATCAATCTTTTTTTTAATTGTTCATAATTGCAAGGAGCAAATTCTTACGGAGGAAAATTTTTGGAAAACCTTCCGGAAAAGTCGAAAAAATATTGTAGGTAGTTGTTTTTTTATTTTCCTTTTCTCAATTTGAAACCTTCATTAAACATTATCTAAACATTTCACAAACCAAATGTGCAATTAATTCAACTTCATCAATTTTTAATCTTAATTCTTAATATTTCCATTGGCAATATATTCAACTTCTTAAAAATTACAAAAAATCCTGAATCAATGACATGAGAAGAAAAATTCACAGCGAACTAATTAGAAATTTCCGGCACTGATTGCAAATTAATTGCTTCAAGCGTTAATGTCGCAAATGTTCCAAAAGGAATTTTTCGCTGGCATTTGTCCTCAATCACGAAGCAAATTACGAATTTCCCAGTTCAATTAGAAGCCAGCCTTCTAATTCGCATTACGATTTTATTCCACGAATCCTTTTTTATCATTCACTTGCTGAGTAAATACCGAACTTCAACAATGCCCAAAGAGAAGTGTTAAAACTTGAAACTGACTGCTTTAGAATGGAAAAACTCTTCGGAATTAATTAATATTTGGATTCAGCATTCGTCCGATTCAAGAGTTTTGCCACTTTTTTGCACTCCTGTCCGAGCATTCATGATTTATTATCGACTTATCAGTGAAATATCATTTTTCTTGCGCTTTTTTAATATGTTTTTGTAAACATTATAGGTGCGACGTGAAAACATGCAAAAATGGAGAGAAAGTTGCAAAGTTTCGAAAACTGAGAGGAATTCAAATGAATATTAATTTTTCATTTCTTTCACCGTCTTTTTCGAATGATTTATGGCACAAAGAATTTATTTTCTTATTCCTTAATGTTTGTTTGTAACTAGCGAAGATTTTTTCAGGAATAGCAAAATCAATTTTTAGAAAAAAATGTAATTTAAAACAAGAACTTTAAAATATGATATCATAACCATCAAACAAACAAAAAAACAAAAAAAAGTTTTTGCAGAATTGCGCAATTCTAGTCCAACCAAGAACTTAAACGAAAAGTTTCGTGCGTCTCGTCTTCTCACAACTTCTTGTTTCCTTTTTTGCCGTGGAACTTAATACTTTAAATTAATTGATACTTTTGCGAGTTGTTTGCGACGAAGAGCTCAGGTGCGCTGTGCATTTTTAATTAACCCGCTCGGTAATTACTACGCCTCACTTAAGTGAACGTGGAGAGGAGTAGCTGTCGAAAGAAGTGCTCTATACGTCTCATTCACCAGGACGAGAAGTGCGTTTCTCCAGAAGCACTCCCGAAGAAGTCGTACAAACACCGAGTGTTGCATTCAACCCTCTAAGATTGCATTTCCACCCTCAAAAAAATGAAGGAATTTCTTGGAGTGGAACGAGTCACTTAAAAAGTTTGAAAGTTCGCCAAAAGTTGGAAATAGTTTCCAGTCGTCCCATCCGACCGGAAAAATATCTTATTTCCCCCGAACAATATTTCAACGCAACCGAAACTTCTTATCTCGCTAAGTAGTCGAATGGACGATGCTGTAACTAATTAACAACTACATTTCCAAGAGGCTTCATCTTGAGCATGGAAGGAAGTGCGGCGAAAAATGTTAATGTCTTTTTAAAATTTGCCCATGCACGCATCCTACCACTCAAAAAGAGTTAAGTCGAAATAAGAAAGCAATTTGTGTTTCCTACGGTTTTACGCAATGGATCTTATCTTATTATTGGGTTTAGTTCTTTTGGGAGTTTGAGATCGTTACCTGAATTTGGGACACCGAATGTCGCCATTAAATTGGCACTTATGTGAAATTCGAACGCGTCCCGAAAACCATTGACAACGAAGCATAACATTTTATTGCCCCCCTCCACGTTTGTACATCGTCGGTAGTTTTCATGCTGAGACGCATTTTCCTTTCGATATTTTTTCTCTCTGCTGGAGGTTTTTCCCATGGTGCGTTTATTTGCTCTTCATATTCGTATTTGAATGGCGCTGATCCGGAAGCTTATTATACCTTTATGCCGTTTACTCGTGTTTAGAGAGCGCGTCCGCAAATCCCAATTTACTTTTCTGGAAGTGAAGGGACGCTAGGAACATGGGCGCGCAATTGGCTGAAATGTGTCTTTTTCGTGCGGAAGTTAACCAAACCGGATGAGTGTACGCGAATTGGCAAAAGGGAAACCGCATTGTCTTATAAAACGAATCTTATTTACATTTAAATTAAATTTAAACGCGCTGACGCGTGCACCTGTTCCTATCCCCACTCCAATCCCCACCATCAGCAATTTCACGGTTATTATCAATGTGCGTGATGTAGATTAATGATTTTGGCTTAAACCATTTAAGAAAAATCGATCAAAAATCTATAAAGTGAGTTTCAAACATCAGAAATTCCAAAATAAAAATTATATTTCAAGGATAAGAAATGAAAATTGCAAGAGTTTATAATGACATTTATCAACTGTATAATAAACAATATTTTGCTTTATTCTAAAAGAATTGATTCAAATTTTCAAACAGTCATAATTTCCAAAATATGATAATAATTTTGCTAACGTTACCAGAAATAATCAAAATTTAGTTCGACTAATATCTCGTATCCATATTTGATAAATCTTAAATATTTGTAACCATAGTAACTACTATTTTATTTCACGAGTTGTTATCCTTTTTAGTAACCATTTTAGTTCACTTTATCTCATTTCTAGAATCAAGTAAATTAATAATTTTGCTTGTCAATAATTTTCATGGTAATTCTTAAGATATAAGAAATTTTCTTGTTGATAGTTCATACCAAGATAAACAAGATGAAAACGAAGTCCTGTTTTCAACTATTCAAGGAACCTCTCTAATTTAGTCGAGTGCCAGGTTTCCGAGTCTTCAGCACGTATCTATCGTTTATTTTCCGGGAGGATTTCAGTTATTATTAACAGCGCTTCCTTGCGGCGCTAAAAGTTGCAGGAAACTTGCTCGAAATGCAAATAAGGATGAAAAATGAAGAATGTTTTTAATAGCATTTCACGTCGTTCATTGCGTCTTGCGTTGCCATGCGCACACATTCAAGGATGGCATCCAGAAAGATGAAAAGCTGAAGGAATAAAAAATATTTATGATGAAATGCACTCTCGACGTTTTATCATAATTCAGGCTTGCTTTCAAGTTGTCGGCTCTTTTTTGCATTTGTATTTTTGCAACTCAATGCGCGAAACAAAAGTTTTGCCAAAAATAGACGTCGTTGGTTTGCTGAAAATTATAATAGAAATAATAGGAAGAAGTGGAAATCGTGATTTTAATTAACGAATTAAAACTTTTTTTGTTCCAGATTATAAATTTTAACGCAGTTCAAATCATCATCAGGTGAGTTATATTTCAAGATGAAATTTTAAAATTTCTGCAGTTTTTTTTATGGTTTTGATGGTTTATTTTCAAATGCAACGGAAAAATTTAGTAGTTTCAAAAATTTCCCGGATAATAGCTTATATTTATAGCCATATTATATCAAAAGTCATATAAAGTTTGGCATTCAATAGGAAGACTTGAAATTCATCCATCCTTCATTTCAAGTGGCGGTTGATGATGGTTTTGATTTTGTGTGTGCTTTTAGCAGCATATTATATTAGAATGGAAAATGAATGAGTGGCAAATGAAGTGATTGGCAATATCTTGACGCAACGATATGAACTCGGTCTCGGCCGCCTCCAAGTTCTTCGCTCTTCGCGAAGAGCACTCGTCGTAAAGTATGGTTAATTACGTTTTCCTGCAGTGCGAATTTCACCGTTGGCGGCCATGTTCGAGGGCGGGGTGTGGGAGGCGAGTGAATATTTGCGAAAATTAACCAAAAGGCGACGACGACACATTCCATCCGGGGGCCAACTTTGGCGGGCGCGTCCGTGCGCACAGCCGCCGCCCCCGCAACCTCATGTTCGCATGATTGTTGAAGAGCGCCAAATGCGAAATGTGAGGCAGCAACGAATGGGCCGAATGGGCCACGATGAGCTGAAGAGGCGGCGGATATGATGCTCCATCATCACAGCCGCCTCCACCGCCAATAACTAAATTCCACGCATTTCGCTCAAATGTTCGATCTCCTCTCGTCGATGATTATTATCATTTACGTCCTCGGTTATTGGAGGCATAATGAAGGCTGGCTCAATTACGTGAGTGGATTTTCGTCATGCCCCATCCCGAATTTAATATGATATGCATCAAAATGGGCAAATTTGATATTTAATAATGCACAAGAAGTATGGGTAACAAGTTTGTAATGGCAACCGATGAATAACGAACCGAAATTTTTTAGTAATTACACGACAGTTTTCCAAATTAAATTCCTTATAAATAATAAAATCGAATATGAATTTTAAACGTTTATTCAGATAAAATGATAAGTAATAATGCAATTTGGAATGATAAATTTCTAAATAGATAATGAATTCTGTAATTTATTTGCAGGTGAAACAAATAATCAGTTGTTGATTTTCAGTTTTTTTTGAACATAAATAACTTGAGCAACTTGATTTTTATTTTGAATTTTTTATATTTATTTCTATTTTACGTCAATAAATTCCTGATGTTGTCATGACGACTGAAGGTAAATAAAATTTTTAGCCGATGTCGTAGTTAGAATTAACTTTATCCAATGTTAGAATTGTTGCTAAAATATAAACCCTTACAATTTTTTTCATATGTGGAAAATTATCCCAGAAATTCCATGATTTCTGAGACCAAACAAACTGAAATTAGAAATTTCTGGAATCACCATAAAAGTCTACTTCTTAAAATAATTCTTAACTTTGTGAAAACTGTAGAAACTTTTAACTTTAACTTCAAAATTTGAAATGAACCATTCAAAAACTTTTTGGTTCCATTACACACGAGGATTTTCTTGATGTATCTCCATCGGAGTCAAATCGTAATCCGATACAAAATAGAAGATGTAACGAAATTCTGCTGGTTGCAGAAGCCATTCTGTCGCAGCACGAATGAACACAACGAGGACAAGCAACGAATAAAAACCAAGGCGAGACTCATTCGTACGGCCAAAAATGGAACGCAGCGAGACAAAACAAGCATCCGAATTACGACGCTTCCAAAGCTCTGACGATAAACTATCGAAGCGACTCGGATAGTCTTCAGCGTGCAGTCGTCTGTGACAAGGGACTGCGACGCTGATGTCCTCGACCGTCGAAGGATATGGCGCGCATCAAGGACGAGCCGAATCCGAACGGCTTCGAGCGCCAATCCTCTGCGACTAATTAGAAATCTTGGCGGCGGCGACGCTTTTAAAAAGATTACCTGGATTTCCTCTAAGCTAATCGCCCTTTAAGCAGTCGTCTCAACCTCAGACCATTCACCAAAACCAGTTTGTTGTCCTTTGCGGTGTGTCTTTAAAGTTTTCCTGGGGGGCAATCAAAACGAGTGGAAATTCTTCGGGGAAAAACTCATATTAACATTGCTTGGAGAAATGCATCCGGAAGGTTGCATTTCATCCGACATTCCATCCTTCCGTGATCCTTAATTCTGAACCCTATCCTTGAAGAAAATTCAATTTTCAACATGTTGTCCTATATTTCCTCTGAATTCCGGTTTTGTTTTCAAGAAATTTCCGGGACAAAAGTCGAAATTACCTCAATTACCTCAATAAATTATATTGCTTCATACAATAAACAAATAACAAGAAAAACGAGGTCGTATTTTCGGTTCTTTTCAATCAATGTCACCACATTAATTAGGAAACCATCACCGTGTAAACTTGGATTGACTCGTGGACAGATGATACACGCAAGAAAAAGTAGAAAACCGCAGGACAAAACAGCCCGAGGTGAAAAACCAAAACAATGTCGGACGTGAAGCGAAACGCAGCTTTAATTTGTTTCGTTCGTCTTCAGGCCAGATCGCACTGAATGAAAGACCTGGATGAAATTGGGAACCATGAATTTCTCCCGCTGAGAGATTGGAACTCCCCGGATAAAGGGAAAATATTTTCGAGTAATTAAATTGTCGGTCAAACTTTTCTAATTAGTAAATTTTCGGTAATCATTCATTTATGGGAGGGCACGTGCAGCATGATTCTAAGTTTTTCATTAATCATTTTTGTCGTTTTCATAAGCGCAGCTTTTAGTTCAAAATTTTCCGAGATATTTTTCATTTGTTTTTGTAATAATGTCTTTTAGTAAATCAAATGAGAGCCGCTTTCATAGATTTTCTATGGCATATTTCCGATTTCCGGTTTTGAGATCATGATCTGTTATCCAGACCATTAATTGTCAATCTAAATTGATGATAAAAAAACATATATTCTAATATTTGATTAAGAAAATAATATCATTTTGAAATTTGAAATGTTAAACCGCAATAAAATATTTATAACTTCGAAAATAATAAAGATATCAATTTTTGATTTTTTCACAGTTTGGAAGATAATGAATTTTTAATAATTTTTTTTCTTTTTATTACAATTTAATTTTCACATATCATGATTAAAACAATTACACTGTAGATATAGTAATATTTGAATAACTGAAAATTAGATATTGAAAATAGTTTTGAGTGTAATTATTAAAATATCATAATTTCGCCATAAAACTTTAAAGTTCAAATTGCATTTTGCATATTTAGGTGAACACCTGCTGCTGTTTTGATTTTCGCTTGTAACTAAATTCTGGCAAGTCTTGAAGTTATTACACTTCCAAGAAAGTACAAGTTGCAGTTCATGAGATTATTATAAGTTATAGAATATATAAAGATATTCCATGAAATGCACAACAAGCTGATTTAATGATATACTGTTTGAGAAAAGTTATAATATGATATCAAATTCAGGTTTGAAATTTATCAAAAAGTTGATTAAAGACAAATTAATTTTTGTTGCAAAATTTCAACCAAAAATTTCGCATGATTTTTCGGGAAATCTTAGACTAGAACTAAAATGCTTCTCAAGATAATAAACAATAAACGGAAACCGATTACCATTAGAATTTTTAAAATTCTGACGTCTAGCAGATTAAGGATATAAAATTTAAGAAAAGTTGTAATATGATATCAAATTAAGATATGAAATATATCAAAAAATGATTGGTGATAAATTCATTTTTGTTGTAAGAAACTTTACCAACAATTTTGCGTTGTGAATAAAATTTTTATTTTCATTTTGCAAATTTCAAATTAGATATAAAGCTGAATCTCCTTTGGTAAAAAAATTACCACTTATTGGTAACAAACAAACAGAAATACTTAACAAAATTGAATATGATCCTTGAATGAATGAATATCACATGGAATACACCAAACATTATTATCGTTATTGTTCGACTTTTGGGATATGAGTATAGCGCTAATTTGATGCACATCGCGCGCGCAATGCGTGTAATATATGCAAGGATAAACAAAACAACAATGTTATGAAAGCCGCACACACTCGACAATTGTCCTGTCAGGACAGGAACAAGAGGCGACAAGAACAGCAGCCCGAAATCATTGCTAATGCGTGAGAGGACACTCAACACACAACATTTTCACACTACATCAATAAACCATAAACTAATTTCCACAACTTTCTGAAACCAATTCTTCATTCGGAAAATCAAAATGTTGAGCTAAATTCACCAAATGCAAGAAATGAAAACAAAATAGTGTGGAAATGGAAAAATAAAGGAGTTAACTAACTGAGGAGAGTGTCCAATGAGTTTTGATTATTAAAAAGGATTGGAACTCAACTATCCAGGAATGCAAACCAGGAGAGATATTAACATGCATGCAAATCACTGCTGGAAGCAATGAAATCGCTGAAATGTGCAAACAAACGCACGGCTTACTGGAGATTTTACGTGTCGTTTGTTGTGTGTACATGACATTCATTCATATGTACATAAGTCACAGCCTGGAGTGATCCAGGAACTGCCTGGAATAGCACCTAACTGGGAGGCATCTCTTCAGCTCAGCTGACAATGCGAATATATGCGAATATAGGCGTGTGGAAGTGCATGTGAAACAATGCCCCACCACTTTAGCTAATTGTTTGAGCGATGGGATGTCGTTCCCGATCCCGTACGTTCCAGACTCTGTCAAAAACACTGTCTGCAAATTTACATCCATCCAGAAATTACAACAGAAAAATTTTTATTTTGAAACAAGAAGAACAAATGTAAAATGAGATGAAAGAGAGAAGTTAGAGGGGGGGGGGATTGAAGAAAATTCCTGGGAAAATAGGAAAAACTCCAATAAGTCCATCCATAAATTCTTATAAATGAAAAAGTCACAATACACGTATGAGATTGTAGGCTATAAAAAATGGGGTAAATCGAATGTCAGGGAAGGAAAATGATGAGAAATGTGTCACGTGAAGATGTGAACAAGTGGAAAAACTAATACTTGGATGTGAAAGTGGAAAACGGAGCGTTCTGTTTTCCACTTTTCGCCCGACTAATAAATGATTGATTGCGTCCAATTCCATTACGTTTAACGTCATTGCATTCTGCAGCGTGCAAAATGTATGCGCATTGATTAAAATTGCATCCGACTAATTATGTACGAAGCTCCCGAGGGAATGAATGGGGGTGAACGGGGGTGGCGAATCTCGGAAGAAGAAAAATGAGCGAAGGAAGTGAAGTTGAAAGGCTCGAGACCCGAGGGTAATAAGAGCCAACGAACTTTCGCGTCGCTCGCGCTCCCGAACGGAACGAGTGCAATAATTGATAAAGGATGAGATTCCGTCGTTAATAACAATAACGAAGTTTATGGCCGTACGTAATTCGATTTCGTACAAATGCTCGCGCGCGCACAAACTTTCCTCCCAGTTGGACGATGGCCCTCCGCACTCGACAAACTCCACGAAGGATTTTCGTTTCGCGAATGACTAAGTGACTTGCTGACTGACTGCTCGTCTGACCCGAAATTGTTTCCTTTTTTCGGTTTATTTATTAATGGCTGAGTAGTCGAGATGTTGGGTGGTCGTTTCAAACAGTTTGATTTTGATTTTTTCGAAAATTCAAAAATCCAAAATTTATTGATTGGTAACAATGTTGAAACAAAAATATTTTTATAGTTAAGAAATTTAACTGTAATAGATAATTTCAGACGATAGACCAGGGAATATTTTTAGTTGTTTCCCAGGATAAGTAGCTATAGAATAATCATAAGTAAATTAAGGATTCATCAATTGTCAAAAATACATTTCTAGAAATCAGGATTTTTTCGGAAAATTCGGATTATATTTGAAAGAAAATTATTATATATAATCAAAACGTCCATCTTTTAAATTGTTCCCTACGATAATTTCAAAAATTGAAAAAATTCTTGAAGAGAAAACAGGATATTTAGAAAAAGTTCACACTATATTTCGAAATATAAAATCATAACAAAGTCCATATTCCAAGTTTTTTTTAGGATAGTGAAGAAAAAAGAAAATTTTGAGGATTGTCAATAATATCTTTAAAGAAATTTGTACTTTTAGAAAAGTTCAAACTATTTTTCTAGAATAAAATCACTATAAAATCATTCAGGAACATAACTTTAATTATTTCCTGAGAAAATATAAGTTTAAGTAGTAGTAGAGGTTGTAAATTTTGGAAAATTAAAAAGACTAAATTGAGGTTTAATTATCCAAACGGTTTTCAAACGAAACCAGGAAGTTTACAAAAACTTCACACATTATTATAATATAATCTAAGATCATATCTCAATTTGTTTTCCAGGATTGTAAAATTGAAAAGAAAATAGAAAAACTTGAAGTTCTGACATAACAATTGTCAGAAATCTCATCCAAGAAACTGCAACTTTTACATAAACTTTAAATTAGATTAATTTAGAATAAAATTTCTATAAAATATTTTCAATTATAGATCAGGATAGTAAACTTCAAAAGAAATTGGAAAAATTCAAATATGGATTTAAGGATTGTCACAAATGCCTTCGAATAAAACAGGACTTTTTATGAAAACTGCTCATTACATTTAGAATTACCTAGTGATAAAATTATTTATAACCATATTTTAGCTTGTTTTCCAAGATTTTAAAAGAATAGAAAATTAAATCATAGAGTCAATATCTTTGATAAATTCAGGACCTTTCACCGGAAGTTCACATTACTTTCAGAATAATATGACCATAAAACTCTTAAGGAGCTGTAAATATTCCAAATTATTTCTAAGAATAATGAAATTTAAAAGCATGAAGATTATTGATGGTAAAATTTATCATTTGTCAAAGCATCTTTCTGTGAAACACAAAATTTTTACAGATTCTCACTAAATTCACAAGTTAAGAAACTAAAAAATTTTCTATTCTATTTTCTTTCTCTGAATTATATCATAAAAAATTAAGAAATAAATGCAAAAGTAAGTATTGTTAAAACATTATTAACATTGTTGAAATTGTTACCAATTTTCAAAAGTCCCTCATTATTTTGCAAGATAATAACTTATAAAAGAAATACAAGTAATTTTGGAGAGTTATTTTGGGAGAAATGATTTTTCTGGAAATCTTAGACTACAATTAAAATGCATATAAAACCACTATCCATAACAAATAAACACACCTTATAACTTCCCAGGATAATAAACTATAAAAAGAAACCGATTACCATTAGAATTCTTAAGACTGGAAACTTTTTCAACTCTGTCGTCCCTCCTTCTTCCTGAATGGCAGACATGATAGCATTAACGTACAAACATTACTACCTAATCTCGTTAACCCAACGAGTATCTAAATTAGTTTTTGGGTCAGCATTTTGCATACAAATGCGAGAAACTTGTAGAATCTTGATTGCAGCCAGGTTGACTGTTAGTACCTGGCACTCACTAACATTACTTCTTAGGCGTTGTCGTTGTCGCAGGCGTGCTTGATGGTTTCCGAGCGCCTGGCATAGTTTCTATTTTATCATATAAACAAGTAAATATACTGGGGAGTACCTTGCCATTTCACTCCTCCTTCCAACTTCAGGAGCGGAGGACAATAACGCCACTACAAATGAGTCCTGGTGAAGCCACCAGCAGGAGGAGGAGGAGGACGACGAGGAAGAGGTCGAGAGGTGGGCGCTGAGTCGAGACGATGTCTTCGCATTGAAAATTTATTATTTCCCATAAAACTAACGCCAGTGACAACAAAATAAAGTATCCTCGCTGCGCTTCCAGTGCCGGAAATGCCAAACGAACATGTGAGGCTAACGAAATGGGACGCGAACGTTTATCGCTGCCAATTTTTATCATCTTGTCATGATTTTTATGCGTCTATAAGTCATTTTTATTTTTAACTTGTCGGTTACTCGATTTCCGCTGTTTTTCCGGTTTTCCGGTAGAAGAGATACATGTTTCCTGAAGAAATATTTACTATTAATTAACTAATTCATATACCAACTGAAGACTTTGTAGTTTTTTTTAATAAATTGTATATAAACCAGCAATAACTATTAAATTGTAAAATTTTAAGTACATTGTTGGTATCACCAACAGGTTACCATAGTTTGCATCAATATTATGCAAAAATATCCCAGAAAACTGTGCATTAGGAATGTTACTAAAAAATTTTGATTATAATTTTTGGATGCTATTTCGTTTTATTTTACGGTTTTGCAAATATCCTTAAAATATGTCATTTTCAACAAACGTTGATTTTATTTGATCATGAATCTTTGATCCAGTCAACTATGAAAAAAAAAACATCAACATCACCAAATATTTTCTGGAAAATTTAGCATTTGGAAATGAATTTGGACAATTTTAGAAATCTCCAAAATTCTCACCCACAAAATAAACTTTTTATGTGTCTATCCTTTCGCTTATCTATTCAATGAAAAAACGCCTTGTCCAACCGATTTTCAGCGGTTAGAAGCAACCTTACGCAAGGAATTGATTAGTTTTTATAAGCGCTTTCTTTTATTCAGCATTACTTGTGCTCGATGGCCATTCGTTTTCGTTTGTGTTCGGCTGGCGTTTCGCGTCGTTTTGTTCGCGTTCGCTTTTC
>JARJDZ010008820.1:0-14652 GCA_030264555.1 Aleochara sp. GC000083 | reverse complement strand
GGCCGATTTGGCTGATTCAAAGGGCATTTAACATATTTTGACGAAAAAATAACATTGGTCAGGGTCCCGAGGTCGTCCGGGATTCGCAAATACCCGATGCTAAAAATTGGGTCCGAAAAAGGCAAAATTTTCGCTTTTTTTCGCGTCTTTAACTGCATATAACTTTTTAACGAGCGGAGCAATTAAACTAAAGTTAGGACCAAATTGTAGGCCCTGATGAGCACTTTTCAAAAATCTATGGGTTTATGCCCTTTAGGCAATGAGGAAAGCAGAAATCGCGTTCGAAGAAAAAATTTGAAAAAAAAGTTTGTAGCTAAAAAACGATATGAAATACTTAAAATCCCTCGAGTTTTCAAAAATATTCATATCTCCGAAACTAATGGGCCGATTTGGCTGATTCAAAGGGCATTTAACATATTTTGACGAAAAAAAAACATTGGTCATGGTCCCAAATCTCTGCGGGAGCGGTTGCAATTATAATAATTTGTAGATCTCGATGAGCACTGCAAAAATATATACGTTTGTGCCATTTTGGTCATGGGGAAGGCAGAAATCGCGTTCGAAGAAAAAATTCGCAAACGGCTAGGCCGCTGCTAAGTTTGGGAAAAGTTTACAAAAACATTATTTTGTACAGAAAAGTATGTCAGGTTTGCGCAATTTTAATTGTATTACGAAACCAAATAACAATTATAAACTTACTTCATTTCCTCCATAACAATAGTGAAGAAGCTGGGAAGCAAATCACGGCAATGGAGAAGCTGACGCATGTAGTCTCGTTAAGTAGATGAGTGGATTCGTCGAGCAATTTTCAAATGGCATTTAAAATTATTTTAAAAAAGTCTCACCTAATGTTTTCCGTGTAAGAGTTCGTGGAATCCAGTTGAATTCTATTGAAGTGGGACCAAAATACGCCGAGAAGAGTAGCCCTGATCGAATCGTGTGCAGTCGGCTCGTGTGGAGTGACGTTGGTTCGAAATATGTTGAATAAATTACAAAAACAGACTCACCTTGCCATCTATGAGTTAGATTCTAGACGAATTCTATCACGCCAAGTCAAGTCGATGCAGGTTGAATGGAATTGTCTTATCATGCGCAGCATTATCTTGAATCCAATTGACTGCACCTCCTCGTGGCGCCTTCAGACCAATGTGGCTCAGAGATTGGTACCTGAAACAAATAATATATCCATTAATCACTGACTCCAGCAATATAAATATTTTTCATCCGACAATAAATCATACTTGACATAAACATGTGTAACGAACAAATACGACCATGTAAAATATAATTACCCATCTACCAGCATGCGTTGGATATTAGAATCACGATCTACGTCCAAAAACTGGGCACAACAATTTCACTTAAGCAAACGACGAGTACAACACACTACAATTGATATAAGAGTACTGGACATCGAATGGCGACTGAGAACGACTCGAACTGTGATAACATTTTCGGCTTGAGTCATGCGTGTTCATGCGCAGCTGCATTGCACTCTGCAATGCGGAAAGATAGTGTACTGTTTATAACTACTACAAAGAATGAAATTGCTACAATGAATGTGTTGAATAATCAGCTGATGAACTGGTAAATTGGAAATGAAGCTTGTTAATTTTTTGCATATAAAAATAAACCAACTTCATTTCATAAAATTTGCTGTTTCGTATATTAAAACAGGAATTACTTGTAAACAATTAGGCTGATTGTTCTCAAATTTGTTCAATGATATTATTCAACAAGTTCTACCTCAAATATTTAATATATTCCTCGTACAACCGCACATCGATCATAGATTTGAAAAATAAAACGGGTTACTGTTCCATGCGGCATTGGGGTCACCCGGGTTTTTCCTTAATTAATCATCGAATTTTGACAATTTAAATATTTTTAAAATAATTCTACTTGTAGTTTATTAATAAAATGTTAATTATAAATTTATTTATTATAAGCATATTCATTTTTTAACATGAATTCAAATTTGGTGTGATCATATACTTGTATGTTTTGAATCTATTTGTGTACCTTAAAAATGTAAAGCAACTTTTTTTCAGTTTCCAATGTTCGTCTAGTTATTAATTCATTCGATTCCGAAAAGTGAATTACAGCTGAGAATCTAGCCATTAACGTGAAAATAGCATCGAATTACCGTCGAAGGTAATAATCAAAAAGTAACTAGATATTACACTTCTAGTCTATTTTTGTATTCAATTTGATGGCCTAATTGCGACTGCTTCAGTTCAATTCGATTCGATACACTCGATCCAGAACAGCTTTCTCATTCACCATAGAGCACACAAGCCAGTGGCGTGCAACAAACAATAGCCTGCCGAATGCAATAAAGTAGCACCCCATTAAGCGTCGCTTTATTTCAGAGGCTATAAACTAATAACTTTAATCACATCGACATCGAGCACCGAAGTAGCTGGCCACATTGTGGCCGAGTCGCTAGTGCAACCTGGCAAGGACGAGGCGTTTAAATGCCATGTATCGATAACGTTCGTGGCCATTGGCCATGCTCACTCATTCGGAGCATTAATTTTTAATTAAAGTCGATCGTCGTTAGCCGCTATATTGCTTGCCGCTGCCAGCGTCGCCGTTGGTCACTGCCGTCTCATATCAGTTTCATCTGTGTATCAATATATTACGCTTATAGAAGGTGTCATTTCGCCACATTAAGTTCCATCGTGTTATATAACTTACCGCATATGAAGCTTTCGATAAAGCGCATTGCCTGCATTCTGCCATCGGAGTTGCTGCCAAATGGCAATAGCAGCTTAGCGTTATATTGCAGTATATTAAATACATAAACAATATATAGGGGCTATTAAGGTGTGCTCGCCATCGTTGTCCTTATTGCATGCTGGCTCATATCTGCTATAATTTATCAGTTTTCTTTATATCTAACTACACTTTACTGCCCACCTCGTTCATCCACCTGATCTCTGAATACAGAGTGAAACATAAACTTTTTCAGAAAATTATTCAATTTCTCAATCAAAAACAGTAGCAAATTGATTTCCCCAGTTACTTACTTACTTTTGGTCAACTGAATTATCTATCAAAAGGGCTAGGAGATAAATTGAATGTTTTTCCGATACCGCAAAATATTTACCTTCAAAATTTTCAAATTTTACAAATTTTCCTCCAATCCATTACAACTTCTTGAAACCCAAACACAAAACTTAATTAAACTTTCCATTCTGGCAAATCAACAACAATAGCATACAATTCATGTGTAATCCTTTGTCACACATTTCCTTCACAAGTCTTGGGCATTGTTGAACAACTCAGCTCGATCCTTGTTTCACCTCATTTGTATGCCTGATTACTACACATAAATAACAAACTGATAACGATTTAGATCGAAGCAGGTGACAAGTGGAGGCAACAATGACGCAGGAAATATAGAAACAGTATAAATCTACCTCATGCTGGGTGCCTGATGAGAACAATTCCCGCTGGTGAAATGTAAGTGCACTAATAAGTTCTCCACGTGCATCAAGCATACAAACATCGAGGAAAACAAGACGTTAGAGCTTCGACCATGGAATAGCAAATGTGGTTCTGCTTTCAACAATGCGTTGGCGTGAAAAAACGTACCGCACTCAGGTATTTATTTATGCGCGACTAATTTATTAGCTTTCGACTTGTTAGTACGTAGATTACATAACAAACAAACATTAGGCCTTAATTTGATAGAAGCGCGATCGCATTCAACAATAACAAATAGTAGTCATACGATGCTCATTTACGGCGTTATATGACCGGCGAGGATAATGAATCCTTGTGGAATGACGCTCGTAATGCTATTACCTTTTGTTCGTCATCGAAAAACTGATAAAACTTTGATGTGTTTGTATATTAGGTACCTAATGGCGCTTCTTCTTGATGAGTTAATGTTTAACCATTCCCTTTCTTTCATGAAGCCAACCCTTTTACAATTATTTGAAAAAATAGCAGTTAAAATTGCAATTGCATTTCGTTAAAACCAAAATTACGGTTTGGTTTCAAGCAGAAGGTATCATTACAGATCCATGCCCATATATTAGCAAACTCACGACGAAATATGCAATAAATCTCACATAAGCTCAGCCAACTCGGAAGGAAAACGCATTAAAAGCAATACGTTCTTTTTCGTCCTGCCCGCCTCTCTTCCACACTTCTTTCGTCCTTTTGCTGTTTGATAAAATACGTTGTGGGTTGATGTCGTGCGTGCTCGTGCATAAACTGACCTTCATAAAAGAATAATTAGTAATCAAGCGCACGACCCACATTCACAACGGCGCAATTTTCACCGCGTACACGCGTTTGTTTCACTTCCGTTTTCCTTTCCTTCGTTTCTTTTCTTCCTTCGTCCTTTTTTACCGTCTTTTTAACCATGTTCGGTGGCGATGCCTGCTTTACGAGTTTCGAGGATTTTGCAGCGTTAATTTAAAGAAATTCGCTCGCGAGTGAGTACTCATGAAAAACATCGAACATTAGTTTCCTTACTCGCACCATGCGTACTAGTGTACTATAAGTTTATAGGGTGTATAGTAAGTAAGGAAAGCAAAAAAGTTAGCGCTTTCTAGTTGAGCATTAGAAATATGGAAACAACGCGTCAGAAACTTATGAGCATTGTGCGTGCTCGACATACATAAACGGCAATATTTTATTGTGCGTAAAACTACATAACTCATGCAGGAGACGTTGAATTTAGAATAATGTTAAAGTTATGTGTTTATATTTACAAGTTTTGGCTTGCAGGTATGAACCATCGAATAAAAATTTTGAACAATTGTGGGAGGTGTATCAAACTGGAATGAAACGCTCGTAGTAGAAGGAATAAACCGGTTCTAACCATACCTACTGCACACTCATCCGAGGTGCACAAAGCGTTACGTTGATCTAGAAGCGGCATATTCTCTCTAACTTTCACTTCGGTCGCCGTTGAAAACAATAAAAATTTTGTCCAAGAATAATTAAATTGGAAATTACTACGAGATGATTTCAACCTTTTAGAAGCAAAGTAAATATCAATTAGCAGAACATTTAGATGCTACAAAAAAGTTTTCATTGTGACAATTTGCGTGTAAAATAAATAAATAGGAAACACAAAGAATAGCATTTATAATTAGATATGAACCTTGCGGTTGTTGATTCTATTAAATTAAAACCAATGCTCGATGCGAATGCGCGTTGAGATATATAAATTGAAGCGTAATGAACTGTTGCCTGTCGAATGAAACCCTTCAATGCCGCCTTCCTCTTTCGCTGCCGCTCCCGGTGTGTTGTACGTGCAAATAAATAATATGCGCGCAAATGTACGCGTTCAGCGGCGGCGGCAAGAAAACATTGCAATGTTGTTTCGCGTCCGACCGAAGGTTATTGGTTTTCACGTCGATGTTTAATTTCAATGGGAAATTTGCATGTTTGCATTGAAGGCATTCCCCATGGAAATTGTCTGCTTTACCTCGTTAATTGAATAAATAATTTTTAAATGCTATCAATTCCGATCGCATTTCAATCTACCATGAATCCTCATACCAGTACAAGAGAAAAACTCAAGAATATGAATATTGCAATATTACAATTTTTGAAAAATATAACTTTCAGAATATTTTATATGTCTTCAAGGTCAAGGATATAAGAGGGTTCCATGAATTGATATCATCAAGCATAACGAGAACTAGTCATTATATAGTATATGATATAAATCCACAAAGAGGAGAAATTAATATCAATGCACATCTAACAAACTCATTTTTTGATTAGTCTATACAACGTTTGATTATCTAACCCTCTATCAGGGGTTCCACCCCAGTTTCCCCATTATATTCTTCTTCTTCGTATGATCCAGCCATGAGGCATTAAACTTTTATAAATCTTCCCCTGCTATTATTAGAACCCAACAGGGGTACAATGGTTCAATCAAAAAGTTTGCGTTTATTAAATGCATCTGCACATGAATATGAAATGAGATTTTCTTGCGTGTACTCGTTAGCCCTCTTCGGTTCATTAATATTTTAATTAATTTTCATATGAATATAGCCTGAACATATTTTCAGGGCGCAGACAATGAATCCAGTCCGCTGGAAAAGATAACTTTTGTTCCTTCATGTATTGCGGCATTTAATTGAGTGCGAAGCTGGTCCTTATTGGTTTTCGTCCTTGAAAGGATAATACAGCGGAGAAGCGTTTCAGAAAACGTTTGCAATTCGGTAATTGAGATTTGCGTTAGTTGCTGTGTTACAGGCTCTATTATTACCGTTTATCCTTGTTTATTGTCCTTGCTATAACACGTCGTAGAACGGCTGTAGCCATTTGCACGAAAACCCAAGCGAATTGGCATCCGGTTATTCGTGCAATTTACATTAACATTAGCATTCAGTCAAAGTGCTAATAAAATCGCGATTTTAACGATGGCAAATGGAATGGACACATCCTAATAAAAGGTTTCGACTTATCCATGCAAACGTCCTAATGTTATGCATTAGTAAAATTATGCTCGAAAAAGAGTGATCTATAAAGTTCAGCATATATAATCCATTTTTAATGCAAATGCGAAAATTTCATTTCTATTTCATGTGTTTGAACTTGGTCCATTTGGTTCATAGTCAGTTTCTGGTCCAAACTTCAAACAGTTAAAGCCACCACAAAAGGCAATACTTCCGGAAGACAAATATGCATTGTGTGCAGTTTTGGAAAGGATAAAATATTGTAGTTGTCGACTGATCGACTTTCGCAACCCTCAAAACCAGAAAGCTGAAACTGCAGGACTAAAACGAAATTGTGGTTCTGAAAGAAGTCGAGAGAAAAAGAAGCGAGAACTACGCGTAAATGTAAGCGAATTGAGTGTTAATGGTAAAATATTAAATTACTCAGCGGTGGGCTCTTAACGAGAGATGAGTTTGAATCGGAATAAATTACGGCGCACGCTCTTTGCCAACTTAGATTATCCTTCATTATCCTTATCGGGCGGCCGGACGAATTAAATGAGTGTGCTGGCTGTCGCATTTTCGCTTCCTTTTTCCCTTTTCTTCGTGTTTTGGAGGACGCCACCCACAGCTCAGATACGTTTGAGATATGGAACGATATTAACTGTAAAAGCGGATCCAATTTTTATCGTTTTCTTTGAGGGTTCTTTGCTTTCATACCGGATGCATTGCATGGGTCCTTTCCCTTGGTTCTTCACTTCTTGGATTGCGTTCAATGCAAGGTTTAATGAAAACCCATTCGGTTGTGATGCGAATGCTTATGGCTTTCTTTTTTTGACGAGGTTTGAGTTGGAGATGAATTTCCGTCCTTGTAATAAGGTTCCAGCTTGAACCACAAGAGCGATAATGTTTTAACTGATTTCAAGACACAAGAAATAAAAATAGGTAGGAAATCACTGTCCAGGATAATTAGAAACCATTCTCACTAAATATTGAATCATAGAGTTTGGGAAATTAATCAAAGTCAAAAAGATCTTAAGGTGTAAAAGGTATAGATAACACTGCCTTATTTCGGATTCAAAGTGATTTCGAAAAAATCCTTATCCGAATATTCCCCAATGGTACAAGAACGCGATCCTTGGATACTAAATATAAAAACCCAACCTACTCCGGTCTCATTTACTTTTCCAGACATCCGCAGGGAAATAGAATCAGGAAAGTAGTGAAACGAATGGAAATTACGAATCGGCAAACGCAAATATTAGGACGAGTGCTTGCAATACGTGCCCACACCGGAAGTCGACGAACACGCTCATCCTTCGATCGCATCGGATTATTATCCTTCGCGGATGGGTGCGGGGGTGGCTGGAGGCGGCGAGGGAAGGATATGCGGAATGATATCGACTTGGCACCTGGCGTCGCCCGTTATCACATTAGGTCCATTCCGAATTCGTTGCGCTCCCGAGCTCCATCCCTCCAAACACCGTTGTAATTATAAGCCGTATAATGCGCGTGTTCCTGACTGCGCCCAGCATGGGGCGATCGTTGGGCGCGCTTGATTACACCCCCGTCGACGTGTCCGAAGCGGCACTCATCGTCGGCGGCGGTCGTGGGGCGCTGTCGCATTTGTTAAAACCGACCACTATTTCATTTCGGGGGCGGCGATGCATCGCATGTGTTGCCGCCGATGGCACGATGATGACGTTGACGTTGCTTGCCGGAATTGCAAAACCAACGCGATGCGAGCAATTGTAGCAAATATTCCACGAGGGTGTGAGAGGGACATGCAGAGTGCTCAAAATTGCATCCGAACACATCGAAACGAGTGGGCTAAATAAATTACACTTGCACTTGCCTTGATTGCATGCATTCTTGATGACACCCTGTATGAGATGGGCATGTGTATACTTGGGGGATGCGTGGGTTAGGTTCGAGATGGTGTACCCGACCATTTGGGGGCGGCGGTTTCAGAGGGCAGTGCGTATGCGAACGGTAATTACTAAAACGTGTCGTGCTTATTGATTCTCGGTGGACGCGTTTCGACATGTGTGTTCGTTACAGGAAGCGGAAAAAATATTGCTATCACCCTGCGTCGTGTACAATTACACGGAGGGTGAAGTTTGACCGAAGAGGGCACATTCCGACTGAGGGCACGTAAACGATTGCTAGTAATGGTCCGAGCTAGTAGTCTAACGACTAACTCTATCCAATATCAACGATTCCATAAGCTTTTGTCCGAGTACTAGTCAGGATAGTAATATTCGTGAACATGGCTATTGCATTAATAGAATATTTAATATTATGTTGTGTTGCATTAGCTCGGTCGTGATCTAACTGGGATATTAACCCGAAATCTAACAGCAAACACCAGGAATTACGGCTCGAATTAGATTTCGTTTCATATTTGTCACGCTAGTCATTGCACTGCTGTAATTAAGCGATAAATGTACCACTGTTCCCTTGATAAATAAATAATTTATTACTCCAACACCGTAATCATATTTACTGAGCAAAATATTCCCAGAGAAATTTTATTTTGTAAAATTAGAAAGTTAATGAACAACATTGAATTTTTTCAGTGTATAGTCAAACTTGATGCAATTATTATAATTTCAGAAGAAAATATGATAATATAATCAATTTGTAGCAAAATTCCGTCTATGAATGAAAGGAGTTATTATTGATTTCCTGTCAAACGTTATTAAATTTTCCACTGGAATATTTTTTACACATCAGAATATGTCCTTGTTGTTGCACAATCACTGCATATGACAAGCCGACAATAATGTACCTTTAATATTGATCAAATTGAAAGCGTCAGCCGTAGAAAAACATAAATCACGCATTAATTTTATTAAAAGCGAACGGGGGAACAATTGTAGCATTAAAAGCACATTACGAGGTCTTTAATAAAAGCGACCCTCTTCTTGCATGTCACATGGTAATGATTTTGTTTTACTGTCATTGTTGTTTTGCACGTTATTGTGTGATTTCACCATGAGTTATAATCTATTTCAGCTTTGAAGGGATTCGAACTTAGTGGTTGTCAAAGAATTTTAGTAGGACACAATTCTCAAATTTTAAGTAACAGCAAAATTCAGATTTTAGAACAATGTACATCGCTGGTGATAGGTACATTCCTGGTACCAAGGGGATCAAAAATAATTTGGATATATAAGCTTTCAAGAACTACGGGTGACAAACGTTTATCACTTTTCATATTTACAATATCTCTTACCGTTCCAAAGTTATAAGCGATTATATACAATGCGCGTGAAGTCTCCCGTCAGCGGGTGAGCCACGAGCGCGCCGCAGTAGTCCACTGCGCGGGAGACTCCGTTGAGTCTCGCGCGGAATGCGCTACTGCACAGCGCGTCATAGCACCTCTCGCGGCGTACGGGTATTGTGGAAGGAAAGTTTAAATCGTTATATCTCATGAACTATCAATGCAAAAATATGTTACATAGTCTCATTTGATTCAGAATTTCACTAACTTACATCATATTGCATTCAATGTGTAATTTTAGTGTGCCCTTAAACGATACAATTATTTAAATATAAATGCAAGTGTTTCCTATATAAATAGGTAATATAAATTTTTGCAAGCAGAAATCGATTCATCTTTTATTGCTGTTCATTGTGCACTTTTCATATTTAAAATATCTCTTACCATTCGAAAGTTATAAGCGATTAAGTTTGTTGCGCGTTGAGTCTCCCGTTAGCGTGTGAGCCACGAGCGCGTCGCAGTCGTCTACGGCGCGGGACGCTACGCTCAGTCACTTGCGACTTGCGTTACTGCAGAGCGCGTCGTGGCTCCCCTCTCGGCATTCGAGTATTGTAGAAGTAAAGTTTAAATCGCTATATCTCATGAACTATCAATGCAAAAATATGTTTCTTGGTCTCATTTGATTCAGCATTTAACTGACTTAAGTCGTATTGCATTCAATGTGTAATATTATTATGCGCTTAGGAGATACAATTATTTAAATATAAATGTAAGTGTCTCCTATATAAATAGGTAATAAAAATTTTTGCAGACAGAAATCGATTCATTTTTTATTGCTGTTCATTGTGCACTTTTCATATTTAATATATCTCTTACCGGTCGATAGTTATAAGCGATTAAGTTTGATGCGCGTTGAGTCTCCCGTTAGCGAGTGAGCCACGTGCGCGTCGCAGTCGTCCACTGCGCGGGACGCTACGCTCAGTCACTCGCGACTTGCGTTACTGCAGAGCGCGTCATGGCACCTTTCGCGGCGTTCAGGTATTGTGGAAGGAAAGTTTAAATCGCTGTATCTCATGAACTATCAATGCAAAAATATGTTACTTGGTCTCATATGATTCAGAATTTAACCGACTTACATGTGATTGCACTTATTGTGAAATATTATCAAATAATTAACCGATACAATCCGAAAACTCAAATGAGGCTACTTCTACAAATGATTGTCTACTGGATAACCCACAACCTTCAGTGGAATATGGGGTATAGAATATAGGGTGATATACAGTGTGGCTCCCCTACAAATCCCAGATCTGTTATGAATAAATTAAAAGTTGCCCCGCATCTGTGAGCATGATAGGGATAGTGGCATGCGTAATGTTGATTTAAAGAGCCCATAAGAGCCGTTATGCGCAACAATTCATGCAATGATTTTTTAAAGTGCAATGATGGTCGATCAATTTCATGTATGGCCAAAGCCAACCCGAACCAGGCGAGTATGGGTTATTGCCTCAATGGCGGTCTGCGATGGTTGCGTAACTCAATACGCGTTTGGGCAATGCGTTATGGCATGGTAATTGCAGGCAGAATTGTAAACGCGAACTCGCGCACATTAATAAACGCTACTTTATTGCCGTTTATTGCGGGATTCATAAAACGCAAAATTATTGCCTTGCCGCGGATATGAATTCAGCGCGTTGGCAGAAATCAAACCCTCTGAAAAAAAAAAGATGCCAAACTTTTAGATTCGAAATGGTGCCTATCATAAAACACATTACAACACTCGGGTCATAATCATGATTGTGTTATGGCATTGTATAATATAATGGGGTGGTCGCGCGTGCGGATATTATTGTGCATAGTCGCGTTATCAATTATTCTTTGATAATTTGTTAATTCGATTAGCGTTTTCGCAGATTTCAGCATAATTGTGTTTGCGTGCGGCTGTGTGGCGGCGGCGGTGGCGGCAGCAACAGATTTGCGATTTGCGTGCGATAATGATCCGTTGATACTAATTGTGTTTACGTTATAAATTTGCAGCGAGTGCGAATACCGGGCCGCACGTATTGAAGGGAAAACACGGGGAAAACGGGGTGAAATATTAAATCGAGGGTGTTTTGCATCTTAGGATTTCGCGCCACTCTTCCGCCACCGTCGTCGTCGCGCTGAGGGGTGTTGTGAGGCGGTCGTGTCGTGCGCTTATGTTTTGCTCACACACCGCCATCAGCATAGGCGAGTAAGTAGGAGTCGATGTCGACGCGTTGTACGGAAAATTCGTTTTCACCACAGCCAACTTCACCGTTCCTTGTCGCTTGCACCACCCCCATTGCCGCCACCTCACTCTCTATACAATGCTACGGTGTTACCGGATTGTAAAGGTGTCAGCAAAAAGGAAGAGCGCATTATATTAACACAGTCAAATGTGAGCGAGCACTTTAATTTCTCTAGTGCTAACAGTTCTTGGATGCAAGTTTTCCCATTCAGATTCTGAAGAAACTCATTCAAAATTCGATTCATCATTTCGATGAGTAGTAGTCTAGGTTTCGACCGTTATTAGAAACCTTAGAGTTCTAAAATTTTCAGAGTACTGATCCAACTCTGATATGAAATTTTCGACACCGCAATATTATTCGGTTTAACTACCCTGCAACGCTGTATGAAAATAACTAATTTACTACGGACGACTGCGAAGGTTTTTCCTCAAAAATGAAACCGACTAGGGAGGTGTTGGCGTGTGTGGTAGCGATGATGATGATGCCAATGGCGGAAGAGATGAATGCCATACACGGCGGAGCAACACATTCAGCGGCGTACGGAGTTAATTAAGTTCGTCATGTACGCTGGCTGCCGCCCCCAGACTCCATGGGGATGTGTTCACAGTCGGAGGCGACGCGGCGCGAACACCCCGAGAGCCATCGTCATCCTGCTGCTATGTCGGGAATACTACTGACTCTGTGCATTGCACAACCGAGAAGAACACGAAGAGTTCGGATGTTGTTCAGCCTCCCTCATCCTCGAGCACGCCGCCTCCCACGTCGTCGTTATATTACACCTAGTGTAATATTTTATATGACCATTTCTTGTTGTCGAAAGTCAGAGATGTACGAGGGGTTGGTCTAACATATTGGCAACTCAGCCCCACACTCAGAGTATGACTTGGGGTTACAGTGCCCCTGCAACATCCATGGGACTATAGTTTCTAGGAAGCACCCCCAGAGAATCAAATGGCCTGCTGTCTCCTAACATGGGATTCGGGATAGGGTTGAAGAGATACCGGGTGTTTCTAGAAACAACCATGCAAATTTTGTTGAAAATCATCACGTCTAAGGTTTTAATGAATAAGAAATTAAATCGTGGGGTTAGCTCCCTGCTGGGGAAGATATGAATATTTCAGTGAATGTACTTGATTATGAATTGACTTTGGGGATTTGCTGGTGCCCCTGCCAAATTGGTGCCGAAGTGAAATAAGGAATGCATGAAGCAGCAAAGAAACGAAATTAAATATAGATGGGATATTTGGATAATGGGGAGACGCTTCCAACACATCAAGTTTCTGGTGTAGGAAGCAGCAAGTCACCAAGGAACCGGAGTACATTCAATGTGCAAATGCTTGTGAAATATCTTTCGTGCGAAGACCGCAGGCAAACGTGCCTCCCCACTGCGTGTGTGTTACATGTGTGTTATTTCTGTTAGCAGGCCATAAAATAAAGCTCCAACGTTGAGTCAATAACGTATTATCATTATAATAAAAGCTTCAGCTTGGAGCGGTTTGTTGGCATCATGGCAAGCCCCGAACGAGGAGGGAAGCTCATCAAATTGCTTTTAAAAGAATTTTGGTGTCAATACGTATGCATATTCCCATCGAACAGAAGCATTAATATCCGGGCATGGTCGGGCAGGGGAGGTCATATTGGGAGTTTCTTTGGGAAATTCATACATATCCGCCTAATGCACGCTCGAAGGTAAATACACCATCAGCCCCATTGGGGGTGATACATATCCGTTGGCTTTTATGATGATTTATCAAAATGTCACACGCGTGCACAAACACTCGCTGACTTAATGAGCGCGCACAAATGTACCTGTTCATTGCGGAAAGTCAGTCAATAAAATACATAACCCTCAACCACCTGGGAGCTGCTACTTGACTTGCTTGCACATTTTTGTGAGCTTTTGCGAACTTGATGAGTCACCCCTTCAAGGGCGATAGCGCCGACACCGTTAACCTATTAAAAACTTGTAGGGTCATTGAGCGTGGGACGAGATGGACGGGCAAATTTGCAACAAGATTGAGGGGTCGACAGCGCTCAAACGTTCAAAGATGGCAACAGTTTTCAAGGGTGGCTCCCATTCCGCTCTCGGGGCGCTCTGGATGTTTGCATAACATTATGCCGTGCACTTCAGACGCGCTGTGATGAAGGTGCCCTGGGTATTGTGATATCTGATACAGCGACATCGATAGCAATAAGTAGTGGAATGGCTGGAAAACGAGCGTGGAACGCGCTGGGCATGACGAGCAAAGAACAAACGAAGGGGATGTTTGCATTCGAGGGGTGCTGGATGGTTTTGTGTTGTAGTCGCTTGATCAAAAATACTCGTATTACCATTGAATATTCTGGTCGATGGTGTGCCGTGTGTACATTGTTCTTTGTTCACTATTTTTATTAATATCATGTCGGCTTCCAACGTGTAAATATGAGATGCTGATGAAAATCGATGCCTAGGTTTATGTTTCCAAATTAATTAACAAAGTGTTACAAGGTGTACAAGTAACCAAATATCAAGAAACAATTTGGAGATTACTAAATGGCCATATCTTCATCAGACTACTAGCTTTCATCAGTCTAAGTAGTCTGCAGAGGAGTTCAAATTTAAAGACTCAACAATCATCGAATTTGATCGCGTATAACATCAGAACGGTAAGAGGTACTGTAAATATTAAAAGTGCATAATGAAGAGAAATGAAAAATAAAACGATTTCTGTCTGCAAAAATATTTATTACCTATTTTTAT
>JARJDZ010008819.1:0-14043 GCA_030264555.1 Aleochara sp. GC000083 | reverse complement strand
CCAGTTGAACCCTGGTTTTTTAATGAGGTTATTACTCCTCAAACCCTCCTCCTTCCTTATCTCTTGCATGATAAGGCCCCCGGCTTGGGACGGGCACAGCGGAGTTAAATCCAGAAATCCCAAAGATATTCAGCCAGTACCCATCATTGCCTCTGGATGCTCAAGCAGTCATCTACAAGGGTGGCACTCCAAAGAAGTTATTCATATATTAGTTCTATAACTTGGTTATGTCGGTTATAGATGCAACTGCCCTAATCCTCAGCAAACACCATAAATAAATTTCAACAAAAGCATTAGTTTCAAACATAACATATCCAGACCTTAGTTTATTTTACTCAATTTAGATCCAATTAGTAGCATTCATTTTCAACTCCAATAATCAATCTGCAACAAATTTAATACAATTGACTAATGTAATGCAATCCTGGTGTTTTAAAACGAAACATAGATTAACTTGATAAAATTTTAGAAGAAGCCAGTAAGCAAATAATGCCCAGACATGTTCAGTTGTTTGATTTACAAAATGGATGACATTGAATCATCAACAAATGAATTGAATTCAGCAAATAACTTGAATTTAAACAATTACATACTTGTCCTTTATCTGACTTCTTGGCTACTTCGTAGTCATTGCAAGTTTGCACCATTATGGGTTTTGTGGTTCGCATGATTTGCATTGGATTCCGGAACATCTGATTTATTCCTGGCACGGGAACATCCGGAACACCCATGGGAACACCTATGGGAACACCTGTCCACGCGTACAGCGCTAATTTTGCTCAATTGCGGATATATTCTGAACTAAATGCCAAAAATATTTGTGTATTTTACGGATTTTAAAACAAATTTCTGGAAAGTATCATCAATTATTTAAAATTTTACATTTATAGATAATAGAAGTGCTTTAAAGTACGAATATCAATCTCGTATTAAAATTTGTAGCGACAGCTGTGGGCTTATATGAAAAGTAGCATGAACTTGTTTTGAATCGTCGAATTTGTCTCTCTTTGGTTATATTTGGAAGAAAGCGAGGGCCACTAAAAGTTTAAGTTTTTATTATTGTCAGTTTTAAAATAGTTTGGTTTAATCATATTTGATCATGGAGCCATTCCCGTAAGTAGACATATTCGATACTATTAGTTATTTTGTTTCTAATTATTATCAAATTATTAGATATTGGCGAAATATTTACAATACAATCATTGATGAATTTAAAGCAGTAAATGCAAAATATGTATTGGAAGTTTTAACTGAAGTTGATAATGATCTTGTTGAGGGCTTACTAATTTATAAAAGATATGACTCTACTAGTTATGAAGCATGGAAGCAGAAGGTACAGATATCGAATTCAGGAAGTATCGACAAGCTCCTCAAAGATACAAGTTCCACAATTGTAAGTAACTTTTTTTTGTTAATTGCTATTACTTATTTAACACTATTCTAGGATATGGATTGTACAATTACATATAGAATGTTTTGCAATTACATAATGTTTGAATATTATGGCAAGATAACTGATATTGAAGAAGCTGCTAGTGTGGAACTCTACAGAAAATTATTCATTAATAAAATTTGGAACTTTGTGTCAGCTGAGAGGATGTTCCAGTTGAAAACAGTACAATTTATTGTACATCATTACAAAGAAAGAGGTCACAAATTGGAGAAAGTAATTAATACATTTATAGAAAAGCATCCACTGAAGAAAATTAGGGAAAAGTTGCTGCAACAGTTCAAGATTACCATGAATGAAAATTGCCCACATGGAGATCATGGATTTAACAATCATAACTGTGTTGAAAGGAATAATTCTGAGCTTATTCAAGTACTAATCACCTACATGTACACCATTGAACATGAAAAGTTGGATGCAGAAGAATTTATAACCATATTGACTTTGTTCAATAGCTGTGGATTTGCAGTAGCTAGCACTTATGCAACTGAAATGCCAAAGTCTCGAAAGCTTGGATACAGTACCCTTTTCATTGCATTAAGTTATATGTGGTAAGTTTGGATTTATAGATTCATACTCAAATTGATAATGTCATTGCAGGGAAGGTCTAGAATTTCTGGAAAAATTTACCAATCTTGAAAAGATATTCACTGAAATGTGTTCTCTTGCAAATTGCCATCCAGTTTTGTTATTATGTTGGAGTATGATATTGCTGTCTTTGCCAGCAGATAAAATACCGTCGAAATATTTGGAAAAATTGCCATATTTGATATTAGAATCACTAAGTGAAGAAACATTCAAACTCTTATATAGCTTACTAAACAATGACTATAAAAAGGTTTGTACTATAACTAATAGTAAGGCAAAAAAGTACAATCAATTTATTTCAGAAATCTAAATTAGATATTCTTGTTCATCAAGCAGTATATAGTTTCTATAAACAAGTTTGCCAACGAGTCGACAACTTGATGAAAATATATGAGAGCGAAGACAGCATTTTAGTTCTTGCAAAACTTATGGAAGTACCCGAAATTTGCCATGATATTATGAGCGGAAATCATCCGGTGAGAAAGCTTTTCGATGCCACAATCAATCTCTATCCGTACGATACGAAATCATTTTGCTTGCTGCTAATTGCGCTACTAAAGCACAAAGAGTATCAAGAAAATGTGATAACGCATCTGAAGGGAATAAGCGTATTCAGTGAAGTCTTAATGGACACATCCAATGTAAACATTCCACCTCAAAGTCAGATATCGACGATTCAATTGTCGAACAATAAGACATTGATGCAGTATCACGGGGAGAATATCTCGTATACATTTTTGGCAAATCTCGAATTGCATTTGCAAAATATCCTGGACTATGCGACAAGTAACGAGGAATTCAATGCCTCCAAAGAATTGGATATGAAAAACGTTATTGTATCACTGGATTTACTAAATGAACTCGTGGATAAATACGAAGGTATTTGGGAGGACCCTGATTTCCAGCAAATACTATCATACTCGAAACTAATACTGACGAGGTTGTCGGTTGAATCGTACAGAAGTTACATTCTTTACGATAAAATCTTCCGATACTTTATTAAAGGCATGCGTGTGAATCGCAAGGGAATGATCTACTTATTACTTGGCTCAAATTGTTTGCCCACGGCCAATGCACATATGCTATCGATTGAACAGTTGGTCAAAATCAACCTGCTCAATGACTGCCAATTTTTGCAACTTATGCTACGAGAACGTTCCGAAGGAAATTACGATCTCATTTACACCTATCTAGAATTGATAAAGAACTCATTAGAGGTATGAATTCAAAAAATCAAGTCTTGCTACAATTCGGATACAAACTATTTGATGTTTTAGGGAAACTGTCGGGATGAACGTATCTTGCTGCCTGGAATGATATTCATCATACAACACATTTTCCCGCTGCACTTAGGATGGAAGGAGCCGACAATTCATGCAAAGCACAAATTATCTTACGACATTCTAACAATGCTCTTCCAAATCCTTCATGCTCATGGTTTGGGCCAGGGGAAAAGCCATGGCATGGAATTGCTATACGACATTAGCATCTTAACAATCCTAAATAACGATGCATTTGTTAAGACGTTCCTCACAATTCTACGGTACCGTAATGAGTACATCGAGCAACTAATGATCAAGGAAATTGACTGGGAAGCGAGTAGTTCGCGAGATGTAATCCTCTGCGTTCGTCAATGCTTGACGATAGTCCTCTGGCTGTTCAACAATATAAAGTACGAAGAACTAACTAAAACCATCTTTTGGCAGTACTTCAGTTACAGTGGCGTGAACTTTCCGTCAATTCTACGCATCATTTGCGAATATATCAACCACAAATTCGATTCGGTTTTGCCCAAGTTAGCATGTCGACTATTTCGACGCATATCAATGGTAATGTAGCAACGCTTTTTTAAGAATATGAACTAATGGGAAATTTTAAAGGATTCTAGCATACCTGTTTTGGCCTGTATGGAGATTGACAACTACCAAGTGCAGAGCATGTTCCTGGAGCGTTTGCGGGATCCGTTGGAGGACGACGAAATGCGCATTGCCTTACTGGAGTTGATCACGACCTGTGTGACCCATCAGAATGGAATGACCGCTGCATTTTTCAACATGTACGTGAAGAAATCCAAGGAGAGCATCATACCTGACAAAAGCGATGAAACAATCATAAATTTCCTTGGGGAATATCTCGAGGGAATTGCTCAGGTATAAATGACGAATTTTCACTTCAAAAATTAATATCATGAACTTCTATAAATTTTTAGTCACCTGAAACGTTGAAATGCCCTGTGCAATCTGCAATTCTAACATTGTTTCACACCTTGTGGAAGGAAAAACGCCTCAGTTTGATTCAATCGCTGATAACACGAAGCACATTTTGGGATTCGTTGATAAATCCATTGAATAAAAACTACGAATTCAAATGCGAAACATACTTCCAAATCTTAGACATTCTCGCAATGGAATCGTACTACAAGCCGACCAAGGAATTGGCAATGCATTTGCAGAATTTGTTCTCGAATAAGTTGGATTTGCTGAAGAAGATCTACACGCTGATTTTGCACTCGTTGCGGAAATGCGATGATAACGTGGAAGGAGCGATTAAAATACAAATGGCATGGAAGCGTTTCATTATTCTAATGGTACGCAGTCATCAAGATGTTATGAAGAACGAAGCGCGCTTATTCATCATGCGCAGCACGATGGAAGGCCTCCACGACCATCTGCAATCGCCAAGCAACACGTGCATCATTGCAAACTGGCTTGACCTCCTCATGTACCTATGCACGCACTGCAAATTGACGAATTTCGATAACGAACAAAATTTGCAAACGTTGCATCTATGCTTCAAACAAATAGAAGACGTCTACCAACGCTTCGATAAGAGAACCCGTGAAATTGTCATTACGATCATCATAAAATGCGTGGGACTGTTTCAAACGTCCTTCGGTAAACCAAACGTCGAGATCGACGAGTTCCTCCAGGTTGTGGGAAAGATCATCGAAAAGGAGTATGCGGATGTGAGCCTGAAGCAAGTAAAACCAGTGGTTTGTTCTGATCACATGGCATGGCAATTAATTCTGGTGCTGGGCAATCATCTCATTGAGTATGAACATCTTCATAGGTTCCTGTTCTTGAACCAATTCATTCCTAAGGTGACAACCAGTCTTGGCTTTTATGCTAGTTCAACTCAAACAATGCCGATTGCAAAAATATCTGCCATGTTCTTATACAACGTATCAAAGACACCATTGATTGAGGAATTTAAATCTTTGGATTTTGCTGTTATTTATGAGTCCATAAAAAGCCCGAAGGAATTGGCCAATTACGCAACAACATTGCAAAATAACGTAAGTAGAATAATTGTGGACAGTCAATTAAAATGTTTCCTAATTGATTTGGTCCTTAGGGAGGGAAACATCCGGATATCTTCATGGATTATTGGTTGACCTACTTCCATCTTGCGAATCTAAAGTCCCAATTAATTGATAAATTGGGTTTCTGCATGTTTAAAAAGACGCTGGACTTCATACAGATGCAACGTGACGAACTCTTCCAATTCTTCAAACTTGTTCAAGTCACAGTCAATCCAATCGCCTTAAAGTTAGTTGCCAGTTGCATTCGTTTATTCAACAAATTGCTCAGATGGGATGGCATTATAGATCTATCAACCATAACTGCATACTATGTAAGTATCCTTTTATTTCCACAACATCTTGGTTACTCTTAATTTTAAACATCATTTTAGGAAATTCTCCCTGAAGTCCTCAACGCCTGTATCAACATCATGTTACGCCCAAAAATGATGAAATTCTATGTGCCTTACGAAGTGGTCAACTTGGAATTATTGGAAAGCATACCCTTATCTTACATTACAAACATCATGAACCAGTATGTGACAACTCTATCTATTTGTTCTCTCAATATTCTAATCGTTTCGTTGCAGTATTCTCGATGTGATTGCGATTACGTGCCGTGGCTTGCTCCAAGTATCTCCGCAGTTGGTGAAACTGCTGGCAAATGACGCGTGCATGCAAACCATTTACCAATTGCAATTGAACTGGGATTTCCACATTCCCAACGTGTACAATCCGAACGAAAACATCAAATCGTTGACGTTCGGTGGCCTCATGTGCGTCGTGCACTATCTATGCAAGGCCCGACAGCTGCAAGCGTCCAACAAAAATCCATCGAAGAATGATACCATGCTGTTGATCTCGACGATGCTGCCTGAAACGGAGTCGGAATCGCGTCCTGCTGAAGAAGTTGAGATGTACGTTTCCTTCCTAAGTCCGGATTACATTCAGCCGGCAACTATCGAGCCATTCAATTCAATTCATCGTTTCGCTACATCGGAAATCTACAGTCTAACATCGCCCTGGCTTTGTCTAATGGATCAAGAGCGTACGACAACGGCCCTGGAGATCATCAATACGTTGCTGGCTTCGCAGATTTTCAAAATGATCACGATGCCCGTTACTAATTGGGATGTCAAGCAGCAAATGCACATGCTAAAGCGCGAGTTGTGCTCCGAATTGCATTTCTTCCACGACTTTGTTCGAAAGCTGAATATTCATTCGCAAAAGAAGTACGAAATAGATGGTAACCGAATTATTTGCATCAAAAAGCCAACTGATAAGACGTACTCGAGCTACGATTATTTGATGATGCTATCACATTGGTTCATGGAAATTTGCAACTTAACACCATAGAAATGCATCAAATGACCTGACTGAATGGCATTTATGCATACAAAAATAAGCTATTTTTCATACTAAACATGTTACTGATTGTAAAACTTAAGCTAATGGCAAGTGAATAAAATTCTATATTGAACAATTTAGAGCTACACCCAGGAAATCCTCAAAGCCTATAGAGATCACACCAGTTTGTGATTTGTCCCTCTCTCTAAATGCTTCAGTGAATTTCTGTATTTGCACACAAACAACAATAAATTGATCTACTGACATGACCTTGTGAGCCTGCAAGTCACTTTTCTTAATAAGGAAGGTAACGAAATCTGGCGAAAAACGGAATCCCATCTGTTGCAGTGCTGTAGAATAGTTGCCCCTATGTCAATAAAAGTTTCAACAAATAATAAATTGTATAAATACCTTGCCCAAGTTCTGCTTCTTCAATATTTCCTGACTGGTCCCTATCATACATTCTGAAGACACTCAACCATTGATTAATGTACCCATACAACTGCTGGAATTCATTAACATCAATGGTGCCACTCTTGTCCCGATCAAACATCCCAATCATTAGATTACATGCTGTGTCTGAGAAGTTCTTGCCTTGACCATTCACCAATGCTGCTTGCAATTCTTTTGCATTGATCTGTCCTGATCGATCTCTATCAACTGCATTGAACCACTGCTGTACCTCTGGACTGACTCCAGGTGGCTGCATTGGAGGCATTCCATATCCCTATAGATTATGAATGAATAGTGGAGGTTTTAACAAATTGGGGGGGTGCATTACCTGACCGTACATTGTAATTGTTGCTAAATGTTACACTTGCAGAGCAATTAACGTGACTAATCGGACGATATTGATACAGCCAACACCATTGACAAACGAATAAACAATCTAAATTTGCGACGTTGCCATCGCACCAATGCAACTTTACGAGCGATTTGAATTGAATGCAAAATAATAAATTCAAAATGTTGATAATTATGTTTTGCAAAATTGGAACACTTTTACTTGATTTCTTTTCACGGAAGAAATTGTATGATATAGTATAGTAGCGCCCTCACTTCTAGGAAAGTTCAATTGAACAATACAAACATTACGTTTCTTTACTTGGTGAATTTTCCAATTCGTTTAAGAAAACAGCCATGGATGAATTAAAGTTTATAGTTAACGAGTTAAATAAACTCTACGATACGGATTATAACATGTTATCATTCGATTCCCTATCGGATACAGAATTACAGCAAGTTGTGGTGAATGTTTTAAGCATGGTCAGTGCAATGCCAAAAGTAAGTACCATAAAATTGCAACAAATCAAAATTCGAAATGATCTAATAAACGTTTTGCAGTTGGATGTTGCAAAAAATAAAGAACAAGCAATAATGGACATCCTAAGAGCACTACAATCCATCAAATATGTTCCCGAGAAAGATGTATCATCAACTGATTTTCGCGAAGGTTTAATTATGGGACGCCGTAACATTATTCATCCGATACTAATCTGGTTGCTATCAAATAAGGAAAAAGTTAAGAAGCGCGTCTATTTTGCCACGTAAGCATAAACACACAACCTGACGTAATTATGTACGTTATATTGGATTGCAGCTTCGTCGAAAAAGTGGAAATACCAAACGAACTGCTCAGCGATCCCGAAATAGAGCAGATGAACCAAAATTACGACAAGCTCATCGAAGACTTTTGGGTGAGCTACAACGAGAACGGCAGAGAGAAGAGGAACGCGGAGGAGTCGAGCGAACTCCAGGAGGACACCAAGAAGATGTCGGCCGACATGTCCTTTTTGCTGCAACGCATCGAGCTGCAGAACGACAAGTTGAAGAATGTCCCAAACCGCGAGACGCTTATCAATTCGGTTAAATCGTACCGAAACGAACTGAAGCAGAAGGACAAACTGCAAGATCAAGTAAATGCGAATGCTATTCCAATAGGAATGTGGTAATAATAAGATACACTTGTTCGTTTAAGCTGCGAGATCAAAAGAATTTGCTCGTACAAATGGGTTCTGATATCAAAACGCTGCAGAGTACACTGAACCATAATTCAGGTCGTCCCGAAAACTTGGATCCAATTCAACAACTTCACGAGGAGTTGCAGATAAATAAGATTCTATTCGATGGACAGTTGCCCAGAGAGTACGAAGACATTGCGCTCGAATTGGAGGCGTTTCAACGCGTTGCTCAAGATGGTGAACCCATGCAGGACGAGATGGATGCCCTCAATTCCCAAGTAACACCCTATCACAACTCCTGGGGATGTTTCATTTAATAATTAATGTGTTTTAGATGGAAGAGCTGAGTCAACATGTGCAGACATTGTTGAATCGAAAAATTGCTTTGACCAACACAAATGATGACCAACTGTTACCATTCCGAAATCAGGCGACCATCATCGCGAATAAGAAACAAGAATTGTCCAACTTTATCATGAAAGTAAAGGCGAAAAACGACCACGTGCTCGAACAAACTAACCAGAAGCTGATGATGTTGCGTGAACTCGTCGGAGGTGATGTCCTCCACGGAGACGATCTCAAACACTTCATCAGCAACCTTCGTGAACGTAGCCTCGTCTACAAGAAGCACCGCGCCTATCTGCAAGGCTTGCAAGCCCTCGTGGGTAATTTGACGCGCACCTTGGAAGTCCTCAAACAGGAAGACCCCACAATCGAGGAGGCAATCGCGAATGCGAAGAAGAAATCCGACGTGGGGCACGACGACCTCGCTGGAGATGATGCTGGAGACTTGCGGCAAAAATGCAAGATGGCGTTCCAGGAGGCGAACGTCAAGCGAGCCGAATCCGAACGCGTTTACGATAGCCTGATTAAATTGCGCATCGAATTCAACCGATTGACGGACAATTTCTATGAAGCGAAACGCGACTTCGACAATGCCACCGGAAATCTGACGGGCGAGCTCGACAAATTCGATCAGCTCTTCGAGGACTTGGAGGCGGCGATCAAAAAGGACGAGATGGAATGGCGAGACATCACGAAAAGTGTTGAAAGTTACGAGCTCGTCGTCCAGAAGTACAATGACGCGTTGCAATCCACGTCGGGTGCCGTCTCCGTCCTGGAGCAACTCTCCGAGAGGTTGCGTGCGAATGAGAAGGCGAAGAAAGATCTACAAAATCAACTTGCGCAAGCTAAACAACTCAAGGTTTGTTCTACGTACCTCTTTCTTCCTGCGTCGTTTGAATATCCAAATTTCATTCCGTTTCATTTTCTGCAGGATGTCGAACAGGATGAAATCGAACAGCTACAACGCATCAAGCAAATGATCCTGTTCAAACTTCAGGAGATCTAACATCGCCACGGATTTTTCTCGGGAACAATTTGTGGGATTTTCTTATTGGTATCTACAAAAAATATGAGATTAGTATAAGTGCGTTAGATTTTTCAACAATTTATCACTGGATTTCTTTGTAATTGATGGGGAGTATTTTTGAAAGGTGTGCAAATATTGTATAGATTAATTAATACATCAATGAGACGCAACCCACTTTTGAAGTATAACAGCAGTTTATCAAGTAAACACAAAAATTGACATTTTTTTATAATTAATATTTATATAAAACATAAAAAGTCTGATATCTAACAAAATATTCCATAAAAAACTTCCCTTGTTTCATCTTGTATCATCATCATCATCTTGGTTTTGTTTCATCAGCGAATACCGCATCGTCAGGTTTCGTCGTATTATTTCTTTCGCAAACGAAACGCAATACAACAACCACAACGCGCGCCCAAAATGCGCGTGCGCTCCGTACACTTAAGAAATAAAAACCAGTTAACTAACAAACATATAAAAGTATACAAAAAAACCATATAAAAACAATAATATAGTTACAAACATTCTCTAAAAATACATTCAATTGAAATATAAAATAGTAGATGACCTATAAAATAAGCCACAATCAGGATTGATGATATACAATATATATATCTCTGGAACTATACACTCTCAATAAGCAATGAATTAATTAATCATCAATTAATTAAAAAAAACTCCTAAATATCATAAGTTAAATATAACATACAATTGAATTATATATTTTCTATTATATATATATTCATATAAAATACAGAAATGAGCATGCGAATTCCCCGAGGTCGCCGAATCGATGCTGCGACTCGCGAATTCAACATGCGAGACTACGAACAAAATATATTAGCTGCAATTTGATTTGATTCATCGATAAAGAGCTGCATTGACTGGAAGTACATACATCAAACGACCGAATAACTCCAACTAACTCATCGAAAGCATAGTTCGTCTAATTGTAAGTTCAAAAATCGTAGTGAATTGTTTTAGAAAATATCAAAGAGTAGATCACACGAAATTGCTCATCATTCATCATTTTTTTTGTTTGTTTGTTTGTTTTCCTACTTTTCAATTACAACGCTCGGCAATCATTTTGCAAATGATTGAGCAACGAACGGGAGCTTCGTTATTCGCGCGTCAAGTAACAATCTCAAATCGAATCGTTATAGTTTCAGAAATATTAGTTGCACATGATTAGATTTAAAAAATATGTATAAAATTTGAGTAAAGATCCATATTATCGATTAGGGTGGTAATTTCATACGGTGTGTGTACGCGTGTCTTTATTTTCCAGGTCATCCGCCAATGTAAAGATCGCTACCTACGCTCGGTGCTAAATTGTAAGTGAAAATACCCCCGAAAAAACAACGAACGCGTTTGTTTGCGGGCACTTCCCTCATCTACATGATGATTATCGAACTGTGAATGATATCATTTCATGACTTTATAGTCGATTTTTAAGGGTTGTTTTTGTTTGTAAGAGAGTAATTAATTTGTATGTAATTCATTTTTTTTTGGCTTGTTTGCACAATTTTTTCGCGTTTAATTAATTTCGTAATCATAGGATAGTAGGTATAGTGCCAGTCAGCGCGGAGGGTTCAACAACAAATAAGGTATATTTTTATATGAAACAATTGACTATATCCTAGATTCGGACGCCGTGTGTAATTAAGCCGTCCGATATTGCACTAATGGTAACTACGCAATGATCATCATCATCATTGTATCATCATACTCCCGAAAAGTCCACATACAAATATAAGAATCCATCATCGTGGGTGGTTTGTGTGTATGTATGTGAGGGTTTGGGGGGGGCGTTGGTTGATTATTACAATATTTAGTATTATTATACAAAAACTAAAAAGCATATAGTTTCGAAAAAGTAGTAGTTTTATAAAAAGTAAAAAATATACTATAACGTGAAACGCTCTTCTCTCGATCGATCGATCATTCGTCCTACGATTATTTTTATTTTATTTATTTTGCGTTTGCGTTTTGGTTTTCACATCTTCATCGTTACTATTTTCCTGCGCGGGCTTGATTGATTCTTTCTCATCGAATATGACTTCATTGTACAATTATATTACAACGTCTTGTGGTTTGCGTTTGCAAAAATGGCTATCAAACAACAAATCAGCGAATCACGTACGGAAATATTATCGGAAAGTATCTAAAAACCGACGGAAATCGTTTTGGTTTGGTTTGCTTTATGGCTTGATTACATATACAATTTGATTAGGCAAACGTACACGACCTACGAGTAATTTTCCTAATTATAAACACATCTCGAGGTCCCAATATATGCAAAAAAGACCCGTGCACGTTTGTTTGTTTTTTTTTTGCATTGTGTGTGTGTATGAGTGCAATGTGTATACAATTCGCCAATGATCGCACTTAGTCGAATAATATAATTAACGCCTAATTTTCGTCTCATCCGATATATAATGAATTGCACGAAGTGTAGATGAAACAATCAACGAAAAGGAAAAACACGATCGTCGTTCGTAATAGATTCCTAGCAAAAAACGCGTCGCCCGAGAAACTAGCCGACTGGTGCACACGTCTAAATATGTTTTTAAAAAACGGATAAAAAGTTGGTTTCCATGTCGGTCGCGTCTGCGCCGCCAAGAAATCTCGCATCGGCGACGACATCAACGCCGTCGTCCGTCCGTATATAATAATTAGTTTAAAAATGACAAATCTACAGAATATGATACAGAGGCATCCTCATTCAAACTGTGCGCGGACATCATATCGCATTTTCGCATTCTGCTGGCTGGATTCTTCATCACAATCGAAAGATTCGGTGACGTAACGACTGCATTGCACTAATTCGCACGAATCGCATTCATCTAGCTAAATCCCTACGAATATGTACTCAAAATGATTCGCGCAATAGACAATGAAGAACCGCAACCGACGTCCAAGAATCTCTCTGCGTGTGTCTCCCACAATCAATCAATCACAAACTACCTCCTACAAACGTTTACTTGCGTTTAAATATTTTGTTTCAGTTAACTACCGAACGCCCGAACGCGCGCCCAAAAATTACAAATTACATCTCATACAGAGTAGAAAAAGGAGTGTAAACGTGTACAAACCATAGCATAAATTTACTTTGTACCATTTTTCTTTTTTTTTCTTTGTTGCCTTTGTCGTCTCTTTTTGCACAATCGATGCGAGAGATGTGCCGATTCGCAACAAGGTGTCAAATTTGCGACGGAGGTCGGAATGAAAGTGAAATCAATCAATCAATCAATCAGCCTCGCGTATTTTGCCCGATTTTGCACACTTTTCCGGCCCGCGATTTTGTTCCCGAAAAGCACGCGCGTGTGGTCGTGTCCCTCGGGAGCGGCTAGATCAATATCGCCACGGCGAATTCATCATCATCATCATCATCATCACTATCATCGTTATCGAGATTATAATACAATTAAGATAAAAATCCTATACGAGCCGACGCCATCGGCGACGGATGGTTATTGCACATATCGAAAAATTTGCCTAATCAACAGTTTAGTATAAAAATTCAAATTTAAAAAATACAAAGTCTTAGAATAGCCGATACTATCATTTTTTTACATATAATATGTATATAATATACATTTTATCCGTGCACTTCGTACGATTTTTTTTTGTTTGCTTGATTTGCTTGCTTTTGCTCTGCTCCTACATTTATTAACACTAGTAATTTTTGTTTATTTGTTTGCTTGTTGTTTTCTTCTTATTTTTTTTTGTTTTTGGTTTGACTATGTACGATTGATTTCTTCCTATTAACTCTGCGTTTGCTGCCATTGTACTACGATCGTTCTGCAAAACCGATCGAAGCATGCACTTTTGAAGCGCATGTTCGTTCGTGCAACGGTTTTTCTTTCCTCTCGGCTTGTTTGCACTACCGTTTTTTTTTTCTTCTTGTTTTTGGCTGCTTCGCAATGCATCATCATCTCATCAGTTACACACTAATTAATAATGATGACTATAGTATCACACATGGAAATTAAAGTCAGCTAGGAGTGAATGAGAAATA
>JARJDZ010008811.1:0-16829 GCA_030264555.1 Aleochara sp. GC000083 | reverse complement strand
ATTAAGAATCCTTTTATTTATGAAATCATTGTTTCAGTATGAATATTGCTCAGATCTGGCTTATCGTTAACGAAAAGGTAAAAAAGTATTACAGCCTTGTCTAAGAAGTTACAAAAATCATATAGCAATAGAATAGTGACTTGTAAATTTATTATATTGATTTTTGCAAGTGTTCTCTTGGTGTTGTTGATTGCGGTTTATTGGCCTCCGCGGAGACGTAAGACCAAGTGAAGGGTCGACTCCTTCTGGATATTGTAGTCGGAGAGGGTGCGTCCATCCTCCAATTGTTTACCAGCGAAGATCAAACGCTGCTGATCTGGTGGGATACCCTCTTTATCCTGGATTTTGGCTTTTACGTTCTCAATGGTGTCGGATGGCTCCACCTCCAATGTGATGGTCTTGCCAGTCAAGGTCTTGACGAAGATCTGCATACCTCCTCGGAGACGCAACACCAAGTGAAGAGTAGATTCCTTTTGAATGTTGTAGTCGGACAATGTACGACCATCCTCTAACTGTTTGCCAGCGAAGATCAAACGTTGTTGATCTGGTGGAATGCCTTCCTTATCCTGGATCTTGGCTTTGACGTTCTCGATGGTGTCCGAAGGCTCGACCTCCAAGGTGATGGTCTTACCAGTCAAAGTCTTCACGAAGATTTGCATACCGCCTCGAAGACGCAGCACCAAATGCAAGGTCGACTCTTTTTGGATGTTGTAATCAGAGAGGGTTCGGCCATCTTCTAATTGTTTACCAGCGAAGATCAAACGCTGCTGATCTGGAGGAATGCCTTCTTTGTCTTGGATTTTGGCCTTGACATTTTCAATGGTATCAGAAGGTTCGACCTCCAATGTGATGGTTTTGCCAGTCAAGGTTTTGACGAAAATCTGCATACCTCCACGGAGGCGAAGGACCAAGTGGAGGGTTGATTCCTTCTGGATGTTGTAATCGGATAGAGTGCGGCCGTCTTCGAGTTGTTTACCAGCAAAGATCAAACGCTGCTGGTCTGGTGGAATACCTTCCTTATCCTGGATCTTAGCCTTGACGTTCTCAATGGTGTCAGATGGTTCGACTTCCAAGGTAATGGTCTTACCAGTCAAGGTCTTGACGAAGATTTGCATACCTCCACGCAGACGCAATACCAAGTGAAGAGTGGACTCCTTCTGGATGTTGTAGTCGGACAATGTGCGACCATCTTCGAGCTGTTTGCCGGCGAAGATCAAACGCTGCTGATCTGGAGGAATGCCTTCCTTATCCTGGATCTTAGCCTTGACGTTCTCAATGGTGTCAGATGGCTCAACTTCCAAGGTGATGGTCTTACCAGTCAAGGTCTTGACGAAGATTTGCATACCTCCACGCAGACGCAATACCAAGTGAAGAGTAGACTCTTTTTGGATATTGTAGTCTGACAATGTACGACCATCCTCCAACTGCTTGCCAGCGAAGATCAAACGCTGCTGATCTGGTGGGATACCTTCCTTATCTTGGATCTTGGCTTTAACATTCTCGATGGTGTCTGAAGGCTCAACCTCGAGGGTGATAGTCTTGCCAGTCAAAGTCTTGACGAAGATCTGCATGCCACCGCGGAGACGCAGTACCAAATGAAGGGTGGATTCTTTCTGGATATTGTAGTCCGACAGAGTGCGCCCATCTTCCAGTTGTTTGCCAGCAAAAATCAAACGCTGCTGATCTGGTGGGATGCCTTCTTTGTCCTGGATCTTCGCTTTCACGTTTTCAATGGTGTCAGACGGCTCTACCTCCAAGGTAATGGTCTTACCAGTCAAAGTCTTCACGAAAATTTGCATACCACCACGTAGACGCAAGACCAAGTGAAGAGTTGATTCCTTTTGGATGTTATAATCTGACAAGGTGCGACCATCTTCCAGCTGCTTGCCAGCAAAGATCAAACGCTGCTGATCTGGAGGAATACCTTCTTTGTCCTGAATTTTCGCCTTAACATTCTCAATGGTATCAGAGGGCTCTACCTCCAGAGTGATGGTTTTGCCCGTCAGGGTCTTGACGAAGATTTGCATGCCGCCACGCAGACGCAACACCAAGTGCAGTGTCGACTCCTTCTGGATGTTGTAATCAGACAGCGTGCGGCCGTCTTCCAACTGCTTGCCGGCGAAAATCAGACGCTGCTGATCTGGTGGGATGCCTTCCTTGTCCTGGATCTTGGCTTTGACATTTTCAATGGTGTCAGATGGCTCGACCTCAAGAGTGATGGTCTTTCCAGTCAAAGTCTTCACGAAAATCTGCATTCCACCGCGGAGACGCAGAACCAGATGCAGAGTAGACTCCTTTTGGATGTTGTAGTCAGACAAGGTGCGGCCATCTTCCAGCTGCTTGCCAGCGAAGATCAAACGCTGTTGATCTGGAGGAATACCTTCTTTGTCTTGGATCTTGGCCTTAACATTCTCAATCGTATCAGAAGGTTCCACCTCTAAGGTGATGGTTTTACCCGTCAACGTTTTCACGAAGATCTGCATCCTGAAAATCGAGAAAATATTTAGTTGAAAGCTGACAATACGTTTTGCGCGAATAATTATTAATGAAGGTGATGATTAATTCAAAAACCAGCAGCGCTGGACAAAATCAATGCGACGCCATTTTGTTCATCGCACAATGCAATGAACAAAGGCGATTGCATCACGTAACGGAGCTCACCTTACACAAACCGAATAAAATTATTCTATTTTGACAAGACTATAAAGAATTTTGTTAATTTTGTATCCGACGTGAAACAAATGATGAGTGGTCGCGATGAAAATCAGGAACGATGTGATCCGATGTAAATGCGAAATGAAAATGTCTAGATCTGACTGACGCTAAACAATAATTGACGCGTTGATAAAAACGTATATTAATGAAATACTTACTTTCAATCAGTATATTTCAACCAGAAAATATGCAAACACAAAGGAATCACTTTCTCAAATGCACAAACCGAATCGCTGTATTGATATCACACGTTAAATGTAGTCTATTTCTTTGAAACGAATGCGGACGGCCAACAAATGTCAAAGCCTTTATACCAGGACGCGTCCCCCCACTCGAATAGTCCAGAGACCCAACCATGGACCAACATTAAGTTCTAAAAATAATTATTCGACGTACTTTTAAAACATATGTTGGCAGTTTCTTAAAGATGTTGAATATCAAATATTTTTACATGTGTTAATTCTTTGATTCGCTTTAGAATTTCGCCAGAAATACGTATAGAACTATGTTCTAGTGTGACGAAATGGTTGGCAGCACTTGTTGTGACGTCAAAAATCACTAGAAGTTTCTAGACGAATGTAAACATTCGAGTCATCATGGATCAATAATGCGCAACCAGCTGATGAATAAAACAATAACGTAGAAAAATAATCAAGGACCAGCTGATTACGGAATTTGTGTGAAGATATCTAGGATTCACTATAAAATTATCATTCAATGAAATCGGGCAAACGATAAAAAATTTTACATATTCTCAAGTACATACATGATATTTGCTTAAACAAAGCAGGAGACCGTTATTTTTAGTTTTAAGTTCATTATACGCAACAATGAACGAAACAACGACAGATTTTTTTGGGAAATACGTAGAAGAGACAAAGTTTATTCGAGTCACCGACATCAAATTGTAGCGCAGGTTGGACGCAAATCATTTGCGTCGACAAATGCATGAGAAGTTGGTCTATAAATACATTTCCATGAAATTTATAGCTGATTTTATTTTATGGACTGTAATCATTGATCTTATATTAGAAAAAATAACATGTATATCCCATATTTTCGTTTGAACATCAAGAAAATAAGTATATTTTTATGTATGAGTTGCATGGAAATTATCATAATTACAATTTCAATGAAATGAGCATTTTTATTAGTCATCTAGTAACAAGAATAGGGTCAAATAAATTACAGGAAAATGAAATTCATAACATAAATTCATATATATTTGATAAACATTTATATTTATAAATGGTATGTTTTAAGGCACCATTATCTTATCACATAGAGAAGTGTGTGCTTCAAACTGGCAAGATACATAAATTGCATGAATAACACATTTACATAAAACACAAAGGATGATTAAAACTTATCAGTTAATGATCAGTTCCACGCTTCTTTAAAAAAATATTGTCAGGTGGTTTTGCACCAGAAAAATTACTACAAATAATCACGAAATTAGAATGTGCTTTCAAATAATCCATTTGCAAAAATATTCAACATGATATACTGAATAATTAATATAAACATTGATAATTAACAATTAATTACTTGAATAACTGGTGTAATTTTATAATCTCATAGAATTTGCACATGATTGCATCATTTTTAACTTTCTTGTCCAGTCATTGGAACAGTTTGAATACCATATAAATATAGCATCTACAATAGTCCAATATTTTCTAAATAATTGTTTACCAAATGCGAATAATTGTATACATAAATAAAGTCTAGACTGGCATCAATTGAAGGCACCATTAAAGGCTACCAGTGCACGGAACGCACAAATGAAATGAGAAGTGCGCCGTTTCATGCGAAAACATACATGATACTAAATGTACGCATAAAAATTCACAACAAATGCGCAGTAATGCTAGCATGTTTATAGCCAGCGATAAACAAAAACAGCTTGATTTGCGATCAAATAGCAAAAAAGCAAAAATATTGTCATTTTGGAGAGCGCGTTTTGCAGTCGCAAATTCGATCGATTTAACCAGTCGTTTCGAATTCGAAATTATTACAATAAATCAAGAAGTCTTCACAAGATGGCTTCAAAGTACAAATGAAATAGTTTGCTCATTAGTAGTCCTGCTCTATACAAAAATATTTTTTATATGAGCAACTATCCCATGAGTAAATGAAAGATGCATAAACGTAATTGGAAAGTTCATTGTGTTACTACACTAACAATTAATTAGCGCATTTTTCAACGCCAGGCTCGAATGGAGATTGCGTGCGGCATGCATCGTATTAATTAATATTATTGCATCTATCGTTGCCAATCGAAGTTCGTTTCTAGAGTGGTGCGTAGTCAAAATCGGGCACGCTTGTCGTAGGTCATTGCGAAAGTCCGAACAGCTTCAACGCGTTGAAGGCAGTCGCAAGTGCCACCTCCTCGGGCTGCTTGCGCATGAAAGCGGCAATCATCTCCACAATCGCTGGCAGCGAGCACGGCTCGTTGCGTTGGAACGTGCAATAACGATGTAGGAACGTCGTGGATCTGAATAAAAAAAATGCCAGGCGTCAATTAATCGTTAAACCCACACTCGCAGTAACGCGGTGCGTTCATGAATATGCGAATTGAATCGGTGCCAAATATAACTAACGCAAAATTTCCATCGTCGCAACATCATGCAAATATGTTCGAATGTATTTTTACCTTTCAGTAAGGCCGTCTTTCACATGCACAGGCAGCTTGGATGCTCGCGTATTCGGGTACATGAATGGGGCGTCCGTTTCCACGAGTAGGCGATCCAATGGTATGAGATTATCCACCAAAAGTTTGCGCACGCCGGTGTCGGACTTGTCTTTACATAAGTAACCTGAAAAGGCATTGATTGTAGTTCTAAATACTGCCAAATTCCATATGATTACCTGTTAGACCAAGATAGAAGCCTCGATCCAAGTAGTTCATGGCCTGCTCTGTAGTTCCTGTGAAGCAATGTATGAGTACAGAGGGCAGTCGATCTGTGTAGCTGTCCAGTATGCTAAGGACATCCTCATGTGCTTCCCTTTCATGCACAAATAGGGGCTTTTTCAAATCACATGCAAGGTCAATCTGGAAATTTTCAAGTTATAGCAAATTGATACAACATATGTTGTTGCTAATACCTGTTTTTTAAAAACTGTTCTCTGCTCCTCAGGCTCAGAGAAGTTCCTGTTGTAATCCAGCCCACATTCTCCAATTGCGACACATTCTGGATTCTTTGCAACTTCTACCAGCTCCTGCCAGCCTTCATCAGTGTAGGATTTAGCATCATGTGGATGTATTCCTAATAGGTACATGTTTGAAACAGGAAATTCACACAGCTGAAGATGTTTTACCTGCTGTTGAGTACAATGTGCCTGGATAGATCCTTGTTAATCTTAATGCTTCTTTACTACATTTAACTGATGTGCCAGTCACCATAATCTTCTGAACACCTGGTGCAAAATTAAGTATGCTATTAAAACCGCTGTATACATAATGTTACTTGATTACCTGAGTCTTTAGCCCTTTGAATCACTGAATCCAGATCCCTGCTGTATTTTTTATTTGTTAGATTGGCACCAACATCAACAACAATTAGATTTTGATAACACTCTTCCATTGTTCCTTGAGCCTCCATAGTTACCACGTTTGCTTGAGTCGTTTGGAGAATTTGAACTGATTATTTAATTGATACTTATCAATTGTACAGTCATTGAGCCTAGTAATTGTATAAATATTAACGCAATGTGACGTTGGCTTACATACTTATGATCGCACCACACTGATGAGCTTGATGAGCAAACTTGTTTTGCTTGTAGCAGTTGGAGAGAGGCAAGCACAAAACTTTGGGCAGGGATCAACTGTGGTAAAATATAAACATTGCAAACTATCCACGTTATAAACTATCTGTATGCAACCTTAACTACCACCAGTTATAGGCAACTAAACATACAGTTACATATCCCAAAAATTCCTCTTTTAAATATAAATTTTAGTCACAAAGTTTTGCTAACACATTACAACCCGTTTTCATAATTTGTTATCATCTAAATTAATAGATTTAATTATAGTATCATTGTTGCCATGACAATCATCAAACAATTTACTCAAAACACTGCATACATAAAATGGAACGAGTTGACGATACGCATATTATTTGTCTTGGCCCTACAAGTTCCGGAAAAACTTTGTTATTGAGAAAACTGCAAAACGAAAATGCAGTTGACTCCACAACAACTTCTGTTCCTACAACAGGGACAAATATTATTGGAATCAAATGGACACACCCAGACTCCAAAATAGTTCATACAATAAAAGTTAGAGAACTAGGTGGTGCAATGGCTCCATTGTGGAAGAAGTACTATTACAATGTGAAGAAAGTCCTGTATGTTGTCGACACCTCAAATCTTTGCCAGATTTCTGCAGCTGGTGTGCTATTATATACAATCCTTTCAGATCCTCTACTGAAAAAGGCAAAGGTATGAAAAACAATGCTGTAAAAATGTGACTATAACTTTGTTTAAGTTTTTGCTTGTACTGACAAAAATGGATGTGAGTTATCGACAAATGAGAAACGAAGCTCTTCTCATGCTTCAAATGACTCGTTTACAACGAGAGATTCCACAGGCTCTTCAAATTGTCGAAGCAAGTGCTATTGATGGGGAAGGAAGAGCCGAAATATTGAAATGGTTGTTTAGTAAATGAAACAAATATGCTACTACTAGAATAATTTAGAATCAGTAAAGGAAATAGATACAAATTGATCAAATCTAATGCCACAACACTGGATTGCAACAGAAATTACTGTTATTTATATAGACACTGATCTGTATTGCAATTAATTAAATAAATAAATTTAATTTATTTTTAACAAAGGCAACGATAGGCAACCAAGTTTGCTCATATGATCGTCGGCGCGAGGGAGTAAAGTGTAACTTTACTCCCTCCACGACCTGCAGGTAGCAATAAGGTTATGCTGCAAATGATAAATATTGATCAAGTTTTGTATTAAATATAGTCTGTAAAGAAGAATTGCTACAATGGACCACTCTTTAAACACAGTACTGAGGCATGAGAGATTAAATCCAGTTATATGTAGCTATGTGATGATTTGGATTGAAGACTTATTAATTACATTTTGTTTCAGTGCCGAAAAGTCCTGGTGAGCAAGTTAATCAAATAAACATAACAGGATATCCTCGTGTTATTCGTGATGCAGTTGCGGATATTTACAATAATATACAAGCTTGGAATGACCAACATTTAGCTGGTGCTTCAATTATTCAAAACTTAGCTGTACTTTTGCCAATTTCCCAGGAAGAATTTTCAAAGGCTCTTGAAACACAAATAATGGACATCCATAGAATCCTATTAAACTTAGATAAAACATTTATATCTATGAATTCTTCAATGAGACAATTAAGTTCACTTGTTAAACTGCAGAAGATCAAAGATCCACCTTTTATGATGATGAGCATTGAACAAATTGCAAAGATTGCTGAAGAAATTGTAGATGCTTACCAACTTGAATTAAAGGTAATTGTATAATTCAGTTTCCTCATGATAGTAATATGGTTTTGTTTTAGGCCAAAGAATATGTTTACTCAAATATTGCATTTTCCAGTACGAAGCAGGAAGTGATGTTTTTTGCTGCTTGTTGGGCTCATCAAATTAATATAACTTCTGCAACAAGATCAAAACTGGAGGCATTATTAATTGAAACAGGTTTAAGAAAAATTATCTAATCATTCTAATTATATTGTAAATAATTTATTGGTTCCTATATCCATAGATTAATCTAATGTCAATTTAATAAATACAAATGTATAATATAACTTCATTCAAGTTTGAAAATCCACTGAAGTGGACTTAATTTCGAAAAAATCAAAAAAATTAATAAAAATATCTCGGGACACACTGTATAAATGTTGTTAATAACAAACCACTAGTGGCGCTGTCATCGAATGTAATTGACGTACTAAACTATCGCTCGGTCATCTTTTAACTTATCAATATTTGCGGATAATATTTATAAGATTTATCTGTAGAACAAGTAGTGATTGTTGCTTACCAGTTCAATTCAACAAATTCTAAATTAAACGGAACATTGAAGTTACGTACAACGGTGTCAACGCATCCACGTAAGACATACATATTTCATCTAACATAAGTGAAACAACATTTAGGTTAAAAATGTGTTGATTATCTGAAATACAAAACATAACGAAGAAGGCAATGGCGACGAACAACGAGATAATTCTACGACCGGAAAACGCACCGATTGCCAAAAAGCAGCTGATCAACCTGTTCCCGAAACAATCGGAATGCTCGTATGTGTCGTGCTACTGGTACGTTGACGACGCCGTGACCCAATTAACCCAAATGCTTTCGGTGTGCGTTTGCTCAAAGTGCTTGCATGAAATCTCCTCGTACCTGTTGGTACTCTAGAATTAATTACTAAATAGCATGTTATCCTGATAATCTGTGTTTATTGCTGTTTTGTTACACTTATTACGCAGGTGTAACACATCCAAATACTCCCACGTTAAATTAATAGGTCAAATTCCCCTGCGCATAAACATACTGCAGCGCCGCCAGTGGTTGTACGCCGAACCGCAAGGTTTGAATTTCCGTAATATCGAATTTCAATCCAACTTTCCAGCCTTTAAACAAATATTTAACGTGTTGCACTAATAGGATTAACATGTGGATCGATTAATTTACCGGCGTACGCTGGGAGCGTTCGTGGAGGAACAACAATTGTTTGCATGTCGCATGCTGATCGCTTATCTGCAATACTCTATTGATATTTTTACGATCGTGATTTTATAATCCGCGAATAGCGCGTTCGAGAAGTCGCTAATGATATCTGCATACAGCCGAGACTCGATGCATGAAATCGGGAAAAAGACGGTTTGGCATTGACTTTTTAACATCTCCAAGGTGTTGCTTGGCTTCCGTTCGCCTTCGTGCGCAACGAGTACTATTTTTTTTACACACTAGTGTGACATACATACATATTTTATGCCGGACTCGACTGCGGGAACATATACACGACATTCCGCATACATTAATTTTTTAATTTCCATTTAAAGTATATCTAATGGTGTAAATCAGGGGTGGCCAAGCTAGACGCTGAAGAGCGCAACTATTTGTACTTTCCATTCCAGTTCGAAAGTTCACGCGCACTCGAAGCTAATGTGCGATTCGTTGTTTTTGAGGCAAATTAAGCGGAAACTTGGAATTCTTTTACTGGCTCAATTGCGCAGTGGAAGACGTGCAAGGTGTATAATTTTCGAAAGTAAAGCATTCTTACACATTCTAGAGGCGGTCGCGTAGCGCGAGCCAAAGTGGCAGCCGTTTACAACTAATAGATTTCTAGCATGCCACGCGCGAGGTACGCGAACACATCTGAATGTTTGTATGCCTGTTCATCGTGTGTGTTGTGCAGTCGTTTTTCCGTGACATTCTAGCGTAGAATAGAATTTTGTTGTTAGTAGACGAGTGCGTAATTTAATAGATCCACGTAAATACATGTAGTTGTTGTGACAACACCAAAAGCAGCGCAAAAAAATGGAAAAATACGCGACATTTCTTCGGAAAACGTGCGTACTTCAATTCCGAACACAAAATCAACTCGATTTATTTGTTACTAATCTCGTGCGTTTCTGTTTTAGCGAGGAGAACGTTTACAAATTGTGCCAGGATGTCGTTGCACGACACTACAATGAGGTGCATAAATGCTACGCCGTTTTCGTTTCGAATCCCAAACGGACGGTGCCCTTATGGAGACAGCGCGCTGGCAAGGATGAAGATAAGCTAGTAATCTGGGTACTTGCATTCAACATTTAATCACAACAATAAACTAATATGATTTGTTGTAGGATTACCATGTGATATTTCTCTATCAGCCGGAGCCTGATAAATGTCTTGTTTACGACTTAGATTCGGAGCTACCATTCCCCACGTACGTGCACAAATATATCACGGAGACATTTCGAACGGATAACATCCTGAAACCGGACTATTTTAGGTAAGATCATCACAATTCATACATTCAGTGTAATGCTTCGCATCTTTTAGATACTTTCGTGTGATACCAGCAAATGATTTCCTAAATGAATTCGCATCAGACAGACGGCACATGAAGCGCATGGATGGGACGTGGATTAAACCGCCTCCAAATTATCCTGCTATCAGAAGTTCAAGTAAGTGCCTTCACTATAGGCAACCAAGTATGCAAGCCGATTGGATAACTAAATGGCGCATTTTCTTACATTTTCTTGCAGCGAGTACACATAATCTAGAAGATTACATACAAATGGATACGACGAAGGGACCTGGAGAGGTCTTCAGCCTAACGCAATTCGTACACCGGTTCTACAAGCCAGCAACTTAGCTTTAGAAGTACGACCTGTACACATTTGGCGCTGGTATCGCCATTTGAAATGGATATTGTTCGCATTTCGTTTACAAAATCTTCTATCAATGTTACTCTAAACGCAATATTTTCGACTCATTCGGCATTTGACGAGCGTTTTTTCGAGCGTTTTTTCGAGCGTGTCATCTTGCTTCCACAATTGCGCATGGACTTCTCAGTCTCAGCCGGTACACACTCTGAATATTTCCAGAATTTGCCACACCTATATCCCGCGATCAAAAGTCCAAATCTATCGACATGTTTATCGAAGGTAATATATAAAACCGTACTTAAATCTCGCACTCTATCGCATAGATAAGTAATTTATACATAACTTACGTATTTGATGCACACCGAGAAATTTGCGGTGAGTGCATCGATCTTTAAATAATTTTTATGTCATCTGCATGTTGTATGTGCTCGCATTCTCTTCAAATGCGTGGCGTTTCCTCCCCAATTTATTCGTGAATATTCTAACATAATACCAATGCTGTCCGACAGCGAAACATAATTACAAAGATACTCAAAATACATATATATGCACAATGTTGATAAATTGGATGATATTTATGTATTTATAAGGTTTATAAAGGTTTTTGATTATAACATAATAATGGCATTGTATACACAAACACAAGATCGTTATGCACACTGTGAGACCTTTCTCTTCATATTTTCTTTGAAGTTTTGAGTGAGAGGAACACGATTATATGATGAATTGCTTAGAGACCACATTTGTTAAAAGTTTCTACAATTACGTTACCACTCTTACGATTATTTATATCTATGCCAATTTTCAAGCCCAATGGGAGATATGATAAATAATTTTACAAGATGGGGACGGTGCAAAAATGAATTAGCTAACTTCTAATTATATTGAACACGTTTCTTCGGTACTACTTTCTAAGACTGCACAATTATGCCTTCCAAAAAGAAAATTTCTTTATATATAATTATACATCTATTGAAATGAACAAACATGTGAATTAAAATAATTCATTTAGAAGTTACGACAGAAACTAAGTTATAAAACAAAAAACAATTGACGAACTTAGGAATTGCAGTCGATATAATTTATTACGAATTTATCTAGTCTTTTTTAATGAGAAGTAATGAGTATTTAATGTAATGAAAACATTTGGGGCCTAAGTAATTATTATAAAACATTTTAACATTTCTACATATTATTGCTGTGAAGTGAACAAACAAGTATATTATATGTAATAATATACTATACATATATTGTATGCATCTGATTGTGGCAATTTTTATATTTTGCTTATACATATAATACAATTGTGAACTTCAGCAATTACAATTTTAAATAAAGTTGATTGCAGAAATTACAACAAGCTGTACACTACAAGAATATTTTATTGATATTGTAAAGAAAAAATCTTATGACTTGCTTTATACAAGGAATTACCGAAATTAATGTAAGCAGTTTGATAATAGGTAGAACGAACAATTAATTAATATGTTTGTTTCAGATTAGAAGTTTGACTTTAAACCAATATGGTTCTGGTTATTTACCCAATGAGTTTATCACATCGATAACGATAATGACAATGATGATGATGATAATGATTTTTCTTTATAGTGTCACACCTGGAGGCCAGCAACAGAGACTTCCAATTCACAAAGTAATAATTGTGATTTTGAGAAAATACGGACACGAAATTGGAATAGTTTACCGAGTTTTTATTGAACGTGGATACCGAAAAGAAATCAATGCAGTAAATTGCAAAACTAAAGTACCACAGAAAAATGTAAGTAAATTAGTTAATAAACAAAAATGTTTTTGTTAATATATTCAACTCGTTTATGCAGGGAGCGCTGAAAGATGAAACCGAATTAACTCAATAAAACTTTAAAATTTCTGTACCGAGCTACTAATTACAAAACTTGAATTTGAAAAGAACTCCAATGATATTACAAACGAGGACATGAAATGGAATCCAAACTCTTGAAGGATGATTCTGATGAAGCCAATAGGAACCACTCTCTCGATCCGGGTCCGACCGAGATATTGACCACTAATTTAATGATAAATCAAGTAATGATTGATAAGATGGAAAACAACATTACCATTCTGAAGGGTATCTTATCGGACAATGATCAAGTATTGGTTAATCATCTTGAAACAATAGGCCACGAAAATAGCCAATACATAGCGTACTTGAAAGATAGAATTGGCATATTGCAGAATAAGCTGGCTACGTGTGAATTGGAAAGTGCTGATCTCAAGAAACTAGGCGTTGACCAATCCAAGTACATCAGCTTGGACTTAAGTCTTGAAGAAAATAAACGTTGCGTTGAAGAATTGCAAAAGACGCTAGAGAAAGAAGACCGTGCCTTAGAGAAAGCAATTTATGTCGAGGAATTGGAGCAGAAACTGAAAGAAATTAAAAAACAACGTGAAAATGAAGTAAAACATTTTTTTGATGTCTCACAGTTATTTAAACAAATATCGAAAGACATTGAGGTGCTAGAAGTTGAAAACAAAGTTCTGAAAGAGCGTGAAAGTCAATTAAACGCAACCTTGGATGAACAAGTCAAAACACTTGCAGAAAAATCGACCATAATAGAACGTTTGGAAGAAAACTTACGTCAGAGTGAAATCAATGCCCAACAAATCACGGAAGAGAATGAAGACGCATACAGGTTGGTCAATGATTTGGAGTTGGCAGCTTTGGAACACATTGAGTCTCTGAGTACTATTCAGAACCATATGGACGAAGAAATGAAAAAATATAGATTGGGCTTGCAGTTTGAAAAGGAAGCAAATGAGCAATTTTCAGATAACAATGAAAATGCTTCACAAAAATGTGAAGAAGTGGAACAGAAATTAACTGTCCAGGCTCAAACACACAAAGAAGAAATTACAAACCTGAGGCAAAAGTTTAAAGAATTGCAGGAGAAGCTTCAGGAAGCAATTGAACAGTCCGCATGTAAAGACAGACAATTTCAGAATAACATTAAAGTTAAACTAGAAAAACGGGAATTAGAATTAAAACATGAGAAGGAAAAGTATGAGCAACTTTCAAACAGCAATGAAAAGGCTACACAAAAATGCAAAGAAGTTGAACAGAAATTAACTGACCAGACTCAAACGCATCAAGAAGAAATTACAAGACTGCAACAAAAGATCAAAGCTTTACAAGGGAAGCATCACGAAACTACTGAACAATCCGCATGTATAGACAAACAGTTACAGAATTTAAATTCTCAATTAGATAACATTAAAGTTAAACTAGAAAAACGGGAATTAGAATTGAAACATGAGATGGAGAAATATGAGCAACTTTCAAACAGCAATGATAAGGCTGTACAAAAATGCAAAGAAGTTGAACAGAAATTAACTGACCAGACCCAAACACATCAAGAAGAAATTACAAGACTGGAACAAAAGATCAAAGAACTACAAGGGAACCTTCAGGAAGCAACTAAACAGTCCTTATGTAGAGACAAACAATTGCAGGAATTGAATTCTGAATTAGGTACCATTAAAGTTGCACTGGAAGAACGAGATTTGCAATTGAAACATGAGAAGGAAAAATACGAGCAACTTTCAAACAGCAATGAAAAGGCTACACAAAAATGCAAAGAAGTTGAACAGAAATTAAATGACCAGACTCAAACACATCAAGAAGAAATTGCAAGACTGGAACAAAAAATCAAAGAATTACAAGGGTACCTTCAGGAAGCAACTAAACAGTCCGTTTGCAGAGAACAATTGCAGGAATTGAATTCTGAATTTTGTACCATTAAAGTTGCACTGGACGAACGAGATTTACAATTGAAACATGAGAAGGAAAAATACGAGCAACTTTCAAACAGCAATGAAAAGGCTACGCAAAAATGCAAAGAAGTTGAACAGAAATTAAATGACCAGACTCAACAGCATCAAGAAGAAATTGCAAGACTGGAACAAAAGATCAAAGAATTACAAGGGAAGCATCACGAAGCAATTGAACAATGCGCATGTAAAGACAAACAGTTACAGAATTTAAATTCTGAATTAGATAACATTAAAGTTGCGCTACAAAAACTGAAATGTGAGAAACAGGAGCTTTTAAAACAATCTGAGCAGAAGATATTAGAACAGAAACTTGAAGAGCTGCAAACGAAACTTGATAAAACTTTGGTTGCTTTCAAAGGAAAAGAGGATGCTCTCATCGAGTTGCAAAATAAATGTAATATGTTGGAAAAGGAATTAACTGCCACCAAAGATGAGGAAACGTTGGGAAATTTAAAACAACAACTTCAAAAGAGTGAAGATAAAGTCCAAATAACGGAATTGCAACTTAATAAGTCCAGAAAACTTTGTACTGAAAAAGAAGAAACCCTCAAGCAGCTGCATAAGGACTTAGACCTTATGAGAGTCGCACTGGCGACAAGTGAAGCTGATAAAATACAAGCCATGGCAAAAATGAAGGCACAAAAGGAAAAGTATACAATTCAAATTCTTGACGAGTATAAGCAGAGTATCGAAAAATTGGAAAATGAAGTTCAAACATTGGAAGAATGTTGTAGTTTAAGGGACGCAGCTCTTTTGAACCTAAGGTGTGAAGTTGATGAAGCAATTAATAAGGTAGAATTAGAAACGATATTTACGAAATTTAGCAGCCAAGGTAAACAGATACTTAAAATGGAGAACCAGCTGGAAAATGAACCATGCGCGCTTGATGAAAATATATGGAATCCGATTCAGCAGATCGAAATAAATAAGTTAAATACGGCAATTATGCGTTTGGCAGGCATGATACAGTTGTTATATCAGATAATGCATGACCAAGATAAAAATTATGGCACAAATGCGAAACGAAAGCACTTGGAAAATGAGGAAAAATCTAAGCAGGAAATTTTCAGACAAAAGCATAAAATATTTGGTGCAAAATTGCTTGAGAATACGCCTCCCCATTTTGGACCATTTTTTAGAACACCGGAGGAGCACAAAAGAACAATATTGAAAGTACGCCGAATTAAATTGTGAAAATCGTTGCAGATCGTCTAAAACCCCTTAATTTTATAATGTTAAATGTGAAACATTATGTAGTAGCTAGTATGTAGCTAGTAAGTCAATTGATATTAGATTAAAGAACTTTGCTGGTTTTATTTATTAAAAGCTTTTAACGCATTATTTTTTAAATGCCAAAATTATAATTTAGAATGCATGTGCTAGTGTAATATTGGTTGCATAAATCTACATATACGATTTGCGGGAATAAAGACATTCATTACTCCCTCCGGCAAACTCGTAATTACAGATGGCGCCATGTAACAAAGGTTGGTTCCTTTAGGAAAACAACTACCACAATTAATTTAAATAATATACTCTATTGAGATGCTTGCTATATTTAACGATTCGCAAAAGATTCATTTTTTATATGACCTGCAACACTTAGTTCGATCTCAAAATTTGGGGTACTCCGTATTATGTAGGGTCTCTACTCGCAATGTTCCAAACCATGCGCGCCACCAAACGAAATCTGTAAAAAGTGGCGCCTTGCAAATTAACGGGATCTGCATTACCGACAGTTACCGATTCGCAACGGCCGCTCATCCCGTGCGTTTCGTAAGCATTGTGGGAGGAAATATGTCAATGGCAACAGAGACAAACGAGACGGCCAAGTCAATGGTAAAAAAGGGTCCGCTCAAGGTCATCATGAACCCAAGGTCTGGTGAGGGGGCGCTAGCAACCGAAATGGCGGGAATATAGTGCAT
>JARJDZ010008809.1:0-19075 GCA_030264555.1 Aleochara sp. GC000083 | reverse complement strand
GTAAAATCTCTAAACCAGCGTGTGACAAATTCGACGAAATTCGAAAGAAAGTTAGAAATGTATCGAACTGGAGTAATTCCCAGCGGAAATTACATCATAATAAGTCACCAGCTTCGTAGTTCCTCTCAAAATATCACACATTTCACTTTTGATTTTTTAATGCATATTGAGTTGATCTTATATGCTTTATTAATAATTCGCAACTTTGTCCCAATGTTTAAAGTGATGGTCAAAACAAAGTAATTTTGTACAAGAAAACATAAATTTAAATTAAATGTGTAAAATGCATCATCAGAACTTAGTTGGAGATATGATGATTAATGATGTTTATCAACATAAATTAAATGTTCACGAAGCGCCAACATGCGATTTCCGGCTTCTTGGACACTGCTGGCTTCGTATCAGCACTTTCTTGCAATGCAATTAATAAGCACCTAATAACAAACAGTAAATGCACTCGCTACCGTTGAAATGCGCCGCTAAAATCAAATGCAATTTCGCTTCTGCAAAGCGTGAACTGAACGCGTTCGTATTGCGGTGCACACACGCTATATGACAGCCCAACAGCTGGAGTTACTGGAAAATTGCGAGCGAGAGCAAATGCGTGTTGCGAACGCGAATCGAGATCAAAGTAAACATGCCACTCAAAACGCTATTAACTGTACATTTCCTCGAATGTACAAGTTGTTGCCGCTACTGTATGCCTTGCGTTTCTTGCATTGCTTTCGGCCCGGTGGTCTTTGGTTTCTTCAGTCGGACTATTTATTGCATATAAAATAAGCAACATGGTGGCTTACCTGTGATGGAACGTTCTTAATCTTAAATTCCCTTTCACTCGCTTCTAGCGGTGGTCCTTGCTTGAAGCTCTTATCGCCGAAGAGTCGATACACGACGCGGAAGCCCAAAATATTTGCGGTTTCCGAGCCCCAGTTGATGATCACGGAGTTGTCCTGGCGATACGCCGACTTGACGATGACCTCTTTCTCCTCGTCGGCTTTGGCGCGACTGGGGAATCCCATGACCAAGTTGGGTCTGGCTTGTTGCTGCTGGTTGCGCCATGCTGGAGATGGTGTGGATCCCCTCGAAATGGTGCGATTGTTAATCCTCTGCGTTGTTGATGAGGTGGTCGTTGTCTCTTTGACGCTTTTGGCTGTGGTTGTCGATGTTGATGTCGTTTGCGTTGTGGTTGTTTTACTCGTTGTAGTGCTTGTTGTTGTCGTCGTTTTGTTGGTTTCTGGTTCTTTTGTTGTTGTCGTGGACGATGAGGAGGTTGTCTTTATGGGCATTGTTTCTGCAACGGAAACGTCATCCAATTCTGCCGTCACCACTGTTGCAACGCCAACGCCTTCGTTTGGTGATGAACAGGTGAGCTCTTCGGGTTGGATGCTGTAGAAGCCTCGGTCGCGGAATTTTGGAGGTGATCCGCAGAATTGCGGATTTCTTTCACGGCTGGTGACTTGCAGATCACCATTGCGGATCCAGTCGATTACCCAACTAAGGCGGCAATCGCAGTGGAGGAAGCGTCCTCCCAAACTTAATCCTCTCAGGGTCGTGTTTAGATGACTGAGGGCTGCGAATGGGATTGTGGCTAGAGGGTTGCCATCCAAAGCCAATAGGGTTATTGACGGATTTCCCACGAAGGAATTTAACGGTAAATCCGTTAGTAAATTGAATCCAATGTCTAGAACGCGAAGCTCGTTCAAATCTCGCATTGCCTCAATCGGGAAGTCAGGAAGTAAATTATTGAGCAGACTTAATGAGCTCAGTGTCTTTCGGACGCCATAGAATGCGTTTTGATTCAATGCCTGGATCAAATTTCGCTCCAGATTCAAGGCAGTTAAGGAGTCTAAACCTTCAAATGTATGCGTACCATCTTCACCAGGTAATTCCCGGATGCTGTTTTGGGACAAATCTAAGAACGCCAATGTTTTCATTCCACGAACCGCATGGGGAATTTCCTTCTGGCGAGTTCCTTTCAAGTTCAGATTTTTGAGTGAAGACTCTAGGCCCCTCAATGCTTCGGTAGATAGTGTAACATTGTTATCCGAAAGTTTTAATGTGGTTAATTTACTCAACGTTTCGAATGCACCATTTGGAACATTGCTGATGCGGTTCCTTGAAAGATCAAGTAATTGTAAAGCTTTCATATCTTTGAGGCTGTTTACTGGTATAATAGTGATATCATTGTCTTGAAGGTTCAAATTCTTCAGATATTTTTCCTGACCTCTGAAGGCATTCTCTTCAATGGTTTTGATTTTACACCCAGACATTTGAATGTTGTGAATTTCCAAGTTGTTAAACATCGATTCTTTGAGAGTGCCCACCGTGGAATTATTCACGTATAACAAGTCGATTGGTGTGGACTTGGTGTATTTGTGCATGGCTGTTATCAGTTTACTCCAATCGACAATGTCGCATTGTATACTTAATTCATGGCCAAGGTTGTATGAACAAAGGCAGGAGGATTGCAAATCGATGACTTCACGTTGCCATGGACACTGTCCAACTGCAGAGTTTATAATGAAGAGGGCGAAGAGGATGAATGTAGAGCGTTTCTTCATTTTGGTGTATTAATTTCTGAAAAAAAAAAAAAATAGATTTTAATTGAATTTGAAGAACTATAGTTTACATCAGTGGTTCCCAAACTTTTGGGCCTACCGCCCCCCTCTCTAGAAAATATATTACTCAACGCCCCCTGATTTTTTAAATTCAATAGCAACTGACCAGAAAATTTTCATTTCTTTAATGTTTGTACAGTCCTTTTACAGCCATCACCGCCCCCCGGGATCGTTGCAGCGCCCACCAGGGGGCGGTAGCGCCCATTTTGGGAATCACTGGTTTACATATATAGGGTCAATCTTGTAGATAGCATTTGGAGAAATTAATAGAAAATAAGGAAAAGCTATCTATTTATGGTTAATTTCGCAAGCATAAGTTTTTCGAAACATTTCTTGTTATAGAAAAGGGCAATACAAGTAATCATTTTAGGCCAAATTGACGACAATACCAATAGCATTTCTAGCTGGAATTTTGCAATTGTCTAAGAGACAGCCGAAAGCACATTAAATTACCTATAAAATAATGTTTGGATTATTAGAATTGGACTTCCAGTTCCGAGATAATATATATATATAAGATTAAGTAATCCTGATTACTATGTCTAATTAAATTGACAACAATACCAATTTCTCGGCGGAATTTTGTAAATCTCTATACTGCATTTGAAGTACATTAAATTTGCAATAAAATGGCGTTTGAATCATTTTTATAGTTCCTCTAGATACTGAGAAATAGTTATCAGAAAATAGACAGCATTTAAATAGGAAAACGAGTTTTAAAAAATGATCATTTTAGGCTAAGTTGATGACAATATCAATAGCATTTCTAGATGGAATTTTGCAAATGTCTAAACACCAATCGAAAGTACATTAAATTAGCTAAAAATTAAGGTCTCAATTATTTGATAATTCATAAAGGATGAAGTAATTGTGATCATCATATTTAAGCAAATTGACGACAATACCAGTAGTATTTCCGGACGGAATTTTGTAAATTTGTAAATGGCATTTAAAAGTAGATTAAATTTCCGATAAAGTGGTGTCTGAAACATTTTTGTTGGACCTCCACTTTTTGAGAAACAGCTGAGAGAAAAGTAATGATTAAAAATAGGAAAAAGGACAATAAAATATAATCATTTTTGGCCAAATTGACGACAATACCAATAGCATTTCTAGATGGAATTTTGCAAATGTCTAAACACCAATCGATAGTACATTAAATTAGCTAAAAATTAAGGTCTATTATTCGAAATGGACTTCCGGTCCCGAGATAATTCATAAAGGATTAAGTAATTGTGATCATTATATCTAAACAAATTAACGACAATACCAGTACTAATTCGGGACGGAAATCTGTAAATCTATAAATGGCCTTTGAAAGTAGATTAAATTTCCAAGAAAGAGTTTGACAAATCCGCAAAGATTATAATCAATATTTATATCGTAAAAAAATCTACCGGTCCGCGAAATTTCTTTTTCTCAATTTAGTGTTCGTGAGGTACACAAAAGGTTGAGAACCTCTGATTTATATTATTGAACATCAAGTATGAAACAAATATCATAATTACATTTAAGAAATCTAAATGGTAAATCAAATAATGGAATGTGCTAGGATTGAAAGAAAATCAGAAACAATGGTTATTGAGATGAATATTGTGGGTGTGTTGGAAGATTCTTCAATATTTGTGGTTCCACCCACAAATTTTACTTTCATTCGTTAGTTTCAAAAATTGATTGTTTCGCCTGAGGCACTATAATAATTCTGTCTGTATCATCAAATGTTCTTATTATTTGCAATAAAAATATTTAAAATATGGTAGGTGCCAGACTGTCTTGTGAAATACTTCTACAAACTGAGAAATTTGCCAAATTAAAATCGATTTTGGATGGGTTCGATTCATTGTCAGTTAATACTGTTAACAACTTTTGGTTACTCTTGGTTCAATGAAATTGAGTAATTTTAAGAGCAATTTGGGAAGTTACTTCATGAATTTATTGTCACGAAAATATCGTGATCATCAATTAGCTAATTGATAAGCAAACAAACCAGCCGCTACATCGTGTATTGTTTGTGTTCATTACAAGACACGTTTTGTATCTTGTTCGCGTTTTCGTTTTTGCAAAACATCTTGCACTCTTCTTCCCTAGAAAGATGTATTATTCTTATGTTCTTTTTTCATCTGCGAATAGCGTTGTGATAAAGTTGTTGGTACTTTGTTACGAGTAGTTAACTTTGAAAAATGGCCACGAAAGCGATACACGACATTTATTCGCGTCACTCACTTGAAGTGGCCATATCTTTTGAATACGCCGTTGTTGAAGAGTCATACGAGTTCTTTTTAAAGAGGCAAGCATCAGAGCAAATCAACATAATTTACAAGATGCACATTTGTATTTATGTATGAAATAATAATGATGATAGCAATGGTAGCAACAAAGTTAATAATATAGTAGAACTAGAAAAGACTGCAAAAAAGATGAGAAAGCTAAGATTTGATTCTATTTGTGTTAGTTGTTCTAGAAGTGCTACTTATGATGGTTTAAATAAGGATTATTTTGCGAACTCGATTTGTATTCAGGGTGAATAAATGAGTGAGATACGCGTACTGCATAATTGATTTGATGAAATAATTTCATATCCGGTATACTATTATTTTATTTGCTGGTTTATTGTTTGCAATTTTATCATTAACGAATAACATCCCTATATTTTGGAATTTCCTACATATATTTTCTTTGATAGAAAGTTCAAATTTAATAAACAAATTCAATAAAACAATGCAATACCAAAAACAATTTGTTCGCATTTACTCATGTCTTTCTTCTTTTGGAATGCACTTAACACTTTAAATACGACTTGCAATTATAATTATAGGTAATAACAATTCTCTCTCTTCGGTATGCATTTAGGAACACACCTTACTACTTTCATAACACCATCACCTTCATTACTATTCGAATTGCATCTATTTATTTATTCAAGCATAATGCAGCCAGACAATCGAATAAAATTGTGATGCATTGATGTTTTCAATTGGTGAGGAATTTTTCGCTTTATTTCAGAGGAACTCTCAAATATGACTCCATAACGTTGTAAATCATCCTCAAGTACTGAGCGTCTTTTGAATTTACGTTGAGGTGCACGACCATCAAACGCATTCAAATGACGTTTTTTAAATGCATTTGCAGAATGAACAAAGGGTACAGACAAGACAAGACAAGAAGACGAAGACTCGTGCATTGCTGCATGACTGTACTCCAATCCACGTACTTTTCGTTTTATTTCTTGTTTGCCATGAGGTGAACAAAAGGACAATGAAAGTGTTATAGAAATAATAATGGGCGTTCAAATTGCAACCTGCAAAACCTCTATTCCCAGCAGGCTTGTTTGTTTCTTGTTGGTGACTAAGAGTTGTGGAATGTACAAGTGAATTTATACTTGAATTCATGATCAAAATATTGCGACAATTTATCCTTTTCTACCCCTTTTTTCTACTTATAGTAGTAAATTTATGGAAATATTGTAGCATCAGATTTTATATAATTTTCAATACTTTTTTTAGTAGAATTACACTTATGGATGGTTTTCATATCTATAATTGTTTCTCTTGTTTCTCAGTTTGACTTTTAGAAACTAGATTAACTCTGTGATAAAGTTTTAAATCTGTAAATTGTGTTGCCTGTATTCATATTTTCAAATATTTGCTTCCATCTGTTTCTACGTTTTTTAAATCTGCTTTGCATTTTCAGCAGTTAAATGAATTTATATAGGTTTTTTTTAATACGAAGCTTCTTAAAATGTATAACTGTTATTCAAATTAGCTAATTTATAAGCCATAGTTAGCAAAGGAATAATACAAAACATATGTCGAAAACAAATAAGATGGATGAACAATTAAATCATGAGATGAACGAAATAAGTAAATATATAAATACTTACAGATATATTAGTTCTAAAAATAAGTATCCACGTTAATTATCTTCTTAACATGTTCAATGTTAAAACGAAGATTTTCCTCTTGATGAAGGAAAAGACGTTCCAATTTCCACTTGAAATAAATCCAACTCGAAAGCAATAAATTGCGAATTGTAATGATTGGTGTAGTCGTCAGTATTCAACTCGTTAAATATTGAATTGCGAATCGATGACTCGACCAGTCAGCCAACTTGCGGTGGCCGTTCTTGATGACGATGTGGTGTACGAAGAACAAACACTGGGAACCGTTACAGTTGATTAACCTGCAAAAAACGACGAACAGATTAACATCGAGCCTTTCTTTTTTATCACACGTGCATCGTTGAAAAATACAGCTCAACGAGTTGTTAATTTGAATTAATGTCTTTATTTGAAGTATATTAAATGATATTAAACTAATATCGTAATCATCTAATTTCTCGCCATAAAATAATTAAATAAGCAATTTAATAAGTGAATGTATTTTTTGATGTTGATTTTTTTGCACTTATCGTCAGGTATAACTTGTTGATTGCAAATCACAAATTGTTTTAAATATGGATGTTGGTTTCTTTATAACTGGTAGTAATATTAGCTAATTTATAAACTATGGTCATCTAAGGAACAAGGCAAAACAAATGTTGAAAATATGGATCTAATTTCTCGTAATAATATAAGTAAATAAGCAATTAAATAAGTGAATGTATTTTTGATGTTATTTTTTGGCATATATCCTCTGGTATAACAGCAGATAATTTTGACTTGTTGATTGCAACTTAAATTTACAAATCATAAATTGTTTTAAACATGGATGCAGACTTAAAATGTATAACTGTTACTCACATTAGCTAATTTAAAAGCTATAGTTAGCTAATGAACAACGTAAAATAAATGTTGAAAATATGTATCTAATTTCTCGTAATAAAATAATTAAATAAGCAATTAAATAAGTGAATGTACTTTTTGATGTTTTTTTTGCGTATCTCTTCACGTATAATAGCAGATAATTTTGCCTTGTTGATTACAATTTAAACTTACAAATCACAAATTGTTTTAAACATGAAGTTGTTTTGGGAAGAGGCGTGCGTTCGGTTTGTGTTTAATATGCGGATGAGCAAATGAAGACTTCCTGTTGTACATCTTTGGATGTTACGTGCTTTGTTTACATTAGTAGTACTTGTTGGTAATGACACGGACATTTCTCCAAGTGAAAAAATTGCAAAAAAAGCAAGAAAGACAGGATGGATAAAATAGTCCCACATTAGACCAAATTTAAGATAATAATGGTAATTGTTGATGATTGTTTTTACATAAAGTTCAAGTTTGGTCAATTATTTCTAAATCATTTGAATTTTCTTTTGACTAAAAAAAGTATTTGTTCTGAAAGTTTTCAAAAAAGCAATATGATTGATTAAATGTGTGATATGGAAAGCAAATTAATTTCTATGAATGTAGAATTTATAAAATTTTAAATATTTATAAAGATCTAAAAATAACAACGTGGAAAACATTCTGCTTTGAATCTTGAAATTCACTTGTTTAGGTGAAAATACGCAAAGTTCAAGTAAAGTTTTCTGTATGGAATTTGCACTACTTTAGCTAAAAATAAATAATTGCTACTCATCTGACTCATTAGATGAAATCTGCAAATTAGCTAATTTTAAGAGCGATTGGTAAATCCGGTTGAAAGTGCATAAGTGAGTGCATCGCGACCTGAATTCAATTACATTTTTAATATAATTAACTTTCAGGCATTTGAATTTGTTGATTTGTTGACGACGCGGATGATTTTCCTGCTCCACACGTATAAGGATTAATGGTACAGTGATGGCAATAACCGCAATCATTTGCAAAGCATTTGCAAATCTAGGCACAGGAGCGCAAAATCGGAGTTGCATTCGCAATTAAACGCCACACGACGCAGACGAGTGGATATCAAAACGCAACGCTAATTGATTTGAAATAGAGCGTTGTGCGGTGTGGTTACTAATTACTAGTTCAAGTGCGCGTTTACACTACTTATACATATTTGCATCTATTTAGAGCATATTCACGAAGGAATTCATAGGTGATTTCGTGTGGTTAGATATTGCCAACTTGCATGCCAAGAAAGGATTACAAGAAGGAAGTTGTAATTAGTTTATTTTATCAACGATTTTTTTTATTGTTTTATTCATTGGTTTATAATTTTGACCTTTAGTGAGTGAATGGTGTTCTTGTATTTGTTTGGATTTATAGAAAATATGTGAATACAGTGTGTACATAAATTGGTGCAAATATTTAGAAATGTTGCAATTTTTATTGGAAATGTTTACTTTTGTAAAGTAGTTTTCGTCAGGGCTTCAAATTGAATAGAAAATAAGTATATAAAATTGTGGATTACATATGTGAGAAATTAGAAATTATCATGGAGTGATTTACAAATTTTGTATTTGTCTAATTATGGTCTTTTGTTGCACTGAATAAGAATTTGTGTTCAAAGAAGCCACAAATTCCAAAATTATTACAGCTTATTTACTAGTAAATCAGAAAGTAAATGGTAATTAAAGGAACAGCAAATGTAATTCAAATTTTCTATATGTAATTCAATTTGCAACAATCATAATTTATATTTTATAAATATAATTGAGATACATACATACATACATGTCAGATTATTCCAATGTAATTGAGAGTAAATCTGAAATTCAGAAGAGTTCATATACAAATTAGAACAATGCCACTCTTTGTTAAAAATAATTCAGTTTTTGACCGGTATAGAATATTGAAATTATTAATGCAGCAGTAATTTTTACTTTGTTTCTAAATACTACTTAAATCTTCAATGAAATCTGATTTATATGTAATGCTTTCTGAATTTCAAATAACAATTTCTGAATACATTTTATGAATTTACCAATTCTGAATAATATGTTATACTTTCTGGATTACAATTAAGAAATATTAAATTCCTTTCTTATTTTCTCAATGTCATTAAACAAATCTGAAGTACAATTCTGCAATTCCTAAATTTAATCGATGTTTTCTGGTATAGAATTTCTGGTGTAACATGCTAAATTATCAAAACTTCGTTTGTAACCATAGTATTGGTTACTATGGTTACAAACGAAGTATTTTGTCAGTTGTCATCTATTTTAGTAACAAGTGAAATATTATACTTGTGGATAATATTCAATTCAGATTAAATTTTTTGAATTGTGAATATTCATAAAGTTTTTTGGAAAATTGTCTACAATTGCTGTACACGGTGTATTGACATGTCCCATAGTAGAATTGTTAATAAAATCAGCAAAGTATCTTGGAGAATCTGATAAAAATGACGATGATGTAGGCAAGGCGCACGATTTCCACGCGGATGCAAATTGAATTTGAGCAATAATCGCACCATGTTGCGTTCCACGTTCGTTAAGCGAGCTAAAGTAATAAAACATTTGAATTTACAACATGTACTCAACGTGTTCCCAACGTGGAAAAAACTGTATCGAAGTACCTGCACTTATTGAGAGATCGTGAAGCAATAATATGGCTGGGAATGTGATCTGCTCGCGGACGCTAGCTGCAAGAAAATAGGGCTACTTTTACTTTCATTGAATTGCCTTTGAACACTTGTGCTCCATTTGGTCGCTATTTATTGGCATGTAGGTTGGCTGCATTTATGATCATCATCAACACTTTGAAATATGCACGCATAAAAAATTGCATGCAGGCCATTAATGTTCACGTGCTTGTCATATTTTACTCAGATCTTTTTCTGACTGAAGAGAAAATACTTGCCCTTGAATGAGAACTCATTGCACATATTAAAAGCGAATTAATTCGTTAGAAATCATAAATTAAACAAGTGAGTACCTCGACATGGTGACAATTCAAGAGATACTTGCAAAAGACCATCCCACATAGTTTTCTAGTTATTCTTTTCGTTGTGTCATGGGCACTCCTCGATAACAATTGTCCAATTGTGCAATTACATTATTAATTGCCAATTGAACTATACAACTCCTTCAGATACTACTCCTTCAAAATCACGAGAAGCAAACTTCAAGGTATCTTCACGCCGATGAAATCGAATAAATTTCGAGAAGATGATCGTCCTTGATTGTTCCAAATAGCATTTATTGTTCTGCAAAGAGTTTTATTACTCACGTTGCTATGCAAATTTTGTTTCGTCTTATATGTTGAGTATAAGTTGTAAAAACATTGTATGTATATGCATAAAAGAAGGTTTTGAAATTTAATTCGTTATATGAGGTTTCGGAGTTTTTTTTATAAATAATTGTAATTGTCGTGTAATTGTATGAGGCATTCTGAAATGTTGAAATCATGGTTAATAATATTGCTGCGATTATTATAATGCGCCGTTTGATAGTTGCGAATGTCAAACGTGAGCTACCTTTAAGAGCCAGTGTTTAGTATTTAGCCAGTTCTTTTGCATAATAATTATAAAATTGTTGTTATTATGATCATCTGCTGATAAATTAGTATAATCCCTGAGAATATTCATTTTTTGTCAAGGTAGTTGAACAGTTTTTTAACAGCTTTATATACTCAGTGGACATGATAGTATTTAATTTCTTAAAGATAAAAGCGGTCTAATGATTTAATAAAAATGGAAGAAATGCGATAATTTCTTGACATTCTACTTTGCAATTTGTGGTAAGGAATAATTATCTATCTTTTTTATTTTGGATATAATCTTCACAGTTTAAGTTTAATTAGTACTTAAGAAATCTGACATTTTAATACCTTTTTTGCCAAAAGAAATTTCATATTTATTTTGCGTTGTAAAGCATTGTTAAATTTTTGAAATTGATTTAAATCTACACTTTTTCCACTTTATAGTTCAGAAATTATCAATTATATTATATTTCAGGAATTAATCAAATGAATTTCAAATCTGAAAATTGTAATCTAGAACGTCATTTTTAATTCAGACTGCTAAAAATATAATTCCGCTTCATGAAATGTAATTCATAAATGGTCATTTGAAAATATATTGAAGTTGATTTAAGTAATATTTCTATACTGAGCGATAATTATTACTGCATTAATAATGTCAATATTCTGATGTTAGATATACATAATTAACTTATAAAACTGAATTATTATTTAACAAAAAGTGGCACTAATCTGATTTTTATTTGAACTCTTCTGATTTTAATTCATTCAATTACCGTTAATTAATCTGAAAAATCATTTAATCGTTTCTGATATTAAATTTATGGTTTAATTTAAATTACTATGAAAAATACGTTAATATTTATTATTATTAAATGTCCATAGGGCAGTTAGATCAAGTATTGTTCAAAGAATTAAATACTTATAAATAAAAATTTTTAGTTTTCATTCATGTTTGATATTATTATCAAACTTGAAAACTTGAAAATATTTACTGACATCTTCTCATCAAATACATCACAAGTAATTAATAGGAAGCTAAATTACATATGAACGTTTAATAATAATTATAATAAATTAGTGCACATGTGAAAAATAGATAACAATGCGTCATTACGTTATAAAATAGCAATCATAAGATATTATAACAGTAAAGCAGAAAGAACCGCTCACCAATGCGATATGATTCATATGAATCATAATTTATGGATTCGTTTATAGTGCAGAAAAGAACACAGGAATTTAATTGAAAATTTTAACATATGCGAACAACCTTGATATATAAAAACAAATTACTGCCTCCTTTCCTACTACACGTTTGTTACAAACTCCGTATTAATGGAATTAATCTCAGTCTCTTCACAAAGCTAATACAACCGCAATTGATTGATTCTGTGGGTATACGGTACATGAAAAACATGCAGAATTCCGTTCCCATGCATTAATTAGCAGGTTATTGTAACAGTTTGCTTCAAAACATTTACAAACATTTATTATGTTTTCGGTCAACAAAACAAATAGATTTGTTGTAGCGATAAAATCGATTGATTATTGGACCTGATAAATATTGATTGATCCTATTTGCATATTTAAATTTTTGGAAATGCCAATTCTTTCACATGCAGTTTTACGGCTGTTTCAAACTTTCTCGAGGTCCAATTTTTGTTGTTGCAATAAAATCCGTTGAATCAACATTTGTTATGCGATTCCAATAAATTGCTCTTGTGTTCATGTGTGCTATTCGCACTACTTTCAAGAATGAATTATTTTATGATCACACTTTTTCCTGCTGTCAATTATAGCAATTTTTTACGTAGACTCTTACTTTCGATAGCGATCACGATCTGATGTGGCAATGAATGAAATGCTCCCAATTTGGTCATTCGTTCATGGATTGCTTTAGAGAAGTGTTGGTATTTATGGTAGACGCGTTCTTCTGTTTGCGAAATAAAGAAAATGACCGAGAAGTAAATTTATATGAGCCTGCTGTTGCGTAGCTCGAAACACGGATATTGATTTGATCTCTAATTGCACTTGTATAATTCTATAATGAGCTCTTCAAGTACGAGTATATGTTGCGATTCAAGTGGTATTACATGGTAAACTGGTTCATGGTTTGCGATCCAATCGAATGAAATCGAAGATCTAGGTGGTATAACAACGTGTAATTATAAATTGTTCATACATTTCATTCTAGGATATTTTGTAATTTATTTTCGGAGTTTCTGCTTTGTAATTATTTTTTTGGGAGGATCTAAAATGAAAGTTAAATTATTAATTATTGTTGCATGCATGTCTATAAGGAGAATTTTTTCATTTATTGATTACTATCTAAACTTTTAATCATTAAATATTATTGCGGAAATTTGTAGTTTCATTAACTAATTTCTTCTGTAATGAAAAATATGCAATTTTTATTTAATTTTAACTTCTCTGTTAATTAACCGTTTATATTATTACTATTATAATTGTTGTTAAATGTGTGCCCGGTTAGCTGCCTTATGAGGCTTGACAATTTATATTCTGCTGGTGTAAGGTCTACAAAGAAAAAAACCGCGAAGAAATGTCGAAAGTCGTTGCTTGAAGATGGAATTTCGTGTATAAAAACCACAGCGCGTCGCGTGCTTTATTAAACATCAGTTCCGGTCTGATATGCAAAAAAGTTATTGTGTCAAATTATTTACGACCGTGCCATATTTTATTGCATATTATTACATATTTTAATTGGACGAGGTCAATTCATATTCGATCAATGAATCGATAAAAGTATAAAATCGACAACAATCAAAAATTATGTCCGGAGGTAATATTCTTATTATATTAGTCTGAACATGCAAAATTATATGTGATGCATAAATTTCACGAGTTTAAAATAACCTGTTGCACATGAGAGAAGTTGACAAATGTTCCAAAATGCTACAAAGTTCAAAATAATTGCATTGAATTCTGAGGAGACAAGTCAAATGTCATCCGAAAATCATTAAAATTTCGGAATTTCGGACGATGATTGTGGAAATTTGCAGCAAATAAAAGTACGTCCAACAATATTGAATTTTGTAATTTCCATTGACAATAAAATATCATAGCGAACTAAATCATTCAAATATTTATCAATAATACTAATTATCAATTTCTCAGAATTAATATATTATTTCATTTTCAAAAATATTGACGATTTTTTAAATAGTCGATTTGCAGAAAAAAAATATAACAACAAAAAATATAAGATAAGTGCTATTTCTTTTAAAATTTACAGTTTTTTCTATTCTAAAATTGGGAATTGATACCTAATGAGGATAAAAAAGTATTGCGCTATTTTTTGTTTGTTAATTTTCTATTATAAATATTATTTATTTAAGATCAGACCAGTAGCGAATTTTTGATAATCAGGTAAACCAAAAATATTATTAAACAGCCCTTTGATGATTTATTTTCTCAATTTTTGCCACGTGGACCCAAAATAGTGAAGAATATAACAAATTTTCTTGTGAAATAATTAATATTTAGCCAGTTTTATATTTCAACCCTTGAAGTAATTGAATAGCTAATATTTGTTTCGCAAAAGATTGAATTATTATAAAATAAATTATAAAATTATTGGTTTAAATTGAAATGAGAGAGTTCGATTTCGACATATAAAATATTTCCCATAGGCATTTTCAATATAGTATTCATGGTGTTAAACAGATTTGGAATTTTGGTAACCATAGTAACCAGTTCCTTATTTCGCAAGCTGTCATCCACTTTAGTCACAAGTGAAACAAAGAACAACTATTTATCACACATGATTATTTGTTATAATATTTCATTATATCACGAATAAAACACAAAAATTTACATTATTTTCTCCGATAAGATAAAAGTAATTATTAAAATAATTAAAATTTACTATTGCCAAATTGAAACATGAATTGAAACCAGCGAGTTTCACTCATAAACCGCCCAAAACACAAACCAGGAGCTTCTTTCTAATACCAACAATTTCGCAAAACCTGTCATAAAACTGCATGTGCTCATTTCTCGTGAAAGACCCGCATTGAATGACAATAGAAACGTTTACTTATTCGCCTCGCACAATAGTTTTACTTACTGGTAAAAGAAAAGCATGGAACATTCCGATAAGCCACTTAATCCTTCATTCAAATGGAAAATTGCATTGATGTGAATATTTCCTTATTGTTATAAATAATACGTTTGTTTACGTACAGGTAGTTTTCACATACTTTTATTGCATAACATCGAGCAAGTTTTTATTGTAAAGTGCAAATATTACATATCTTCCTCGTGCACTGGGTAATATACGATAAATTATATATTTTTGCAAAGAATTGCAATGCAGTAATATGTAACATAGAGAATAAATAAATAATAAATATTCTTCTTTGGACTGTTTGTACGTGTGGGACTATATATTTCAGTCTAGACTTCTTCGAAGCAAGAATTATATAGGTGTAATAAATTGCGCAAGATATAAATAATATGGTGGAGATGAAGAATGCAATTTGACAATTTATGAGCAGAATAGTAAATAAGAAGAGAAAATATCCCATGCGAATATGCGGACGTTCTAAAGGCATGAAAAGAAGGACAAAGATTTAAAGACTACTTCATCATCAGCAAAAGCAATAAACGAGACAATTAACATTAATCTTTAATTAATACACAGGGTCTAGTCAAATAAAAGTTTCATCACACGTTGAAGAATTTTGTTTGTTAAACAGATGTGCTCATAATTTATTAATAACAAAAATTGCATATACTTTTATAGGGATTGATATCATTACGAAATGAATTAATAAATTGGTGCAAGATTTAATAATCCATTCACGTATCAACTTCGTTTCTATGAACAATTTTTAAACAGTCATTAATTATTATCTCTCTTGTTAATCTGTGCCAACTTTGACGATGAGTAGGTTTAATGATTTTCCGCCTTTGAATCTCATCGAATTTAATTTGCGAATCTTAAGAAAGTACTCATAGTTCGAAAAAGAAAAGATCGATTGCATTATTTCTACATCCATCCAACTCACGATGATGAAGTCTCTTGTCAGATCAATGCACGTGTACGTAATTCAATTGATTTCTTCATCCTGCCACATTCCAATCAAATGACTCGCTCGATCATTTCACTATGATTAATCTTCCAACCTTAAATATTTCACATTTTTTCCTTCTTAAAAATCAACCTACATTTATTAATAAAATAATAATAATTGTATAAAATTTAAGAATTGTAACTTACCCAAGAATATTTCAACTTCTCAAGAAAGGACCAAATAGAACAGAAAAATGTTAGTTTATTATATAAATATTTGTTACCACCTGTACGATAATAATTCACCGAACAAGGTAAACAGGTATCTGAAGAATGCCACTAATAATGCTTAAAGCTATCGAAGCTATTTATTGTTATTATGAATATATAGATTTATAATGGTGATAATAAAGCTGAGCCTGCGTGAGGCTGCAGCCAGCACGTAAGACCAAGATTCTTGTCTTATTATTGTCGCAATAATGGTTTATCTGTTCGAAGTTCGAGTCGTATGTATGCGAGGTGCACAGTTCCAATCCATTGGAAATTTATGGCTGACAACATGGGCACGTCGCGCAAATGTGAAAATGTTATTTAACATTTACGTCCACATTATTAGGAACAAATCGCGCTTCAGTTGGAATGCTTCGACGTGATGACCTTACCATAGTCACGATATCAACGAACCAGAAGAATTAAAAGTTCGTATGGTTGCTTCACCGATCAAAATCTGTAGATGCATTTAATTTAATTTCGGAGCATCATTATCAAATCAATTCTAAAATTAATTGTAATTCATTACATATATTCTGATTTTTCACTTTTGCAGTCATTTTCAACTGGTAACTGGATTTATTTTTGTTTGTGTGTCATTCTGCAAAAATTTTCGATTTTCTCGAATTGTATTGTAAAGTTGTATAAAATTAGCTTCATTTTTTCGAAAAAAAAAAACGAGTACTTCGAGATAATTGATTTTAAATTTCGACATTGAAGTCGAACAAAATATTTTATAATAATTCCAAGTTCTTCTTTGTTTAGTTTTGGTAATGTTTTCGAACAGTCTCAACTAACTCCCTTAATTGTAATTCAATTACTAAAGTTATCCTCTTAGGAAAAGTCGATTTCTTAAAAAAAGAACATTATAGATATAATATAAATTCTATGTCTCAATATCTCGAAAAATTATCTTTCGATCAAATCATTTGATTTACCCAGGCCCGGTTTCACAAACGTTCCTTAAATTTTAATGATCATCAAAGTAGCTAATCCATGATTAACTGTCACAATTGTGTTTCACAAACGTTGATTAAATCCAAATCCTTAACTCCCATTGGCCGAATACATAACGAACGTCAAATTTAAGTATCACTAACTAATCAATGAATTAAGGAACGTTTGTGAAACCGGGCATTAATGTTTGAGAAGTTGTTGGGAATTTCTTGGATATCATATAAACATTCTTGGTATATAATATGTATAATATGATCCTATGATTTTTCAAGCAATATTTTATGTCTGTAATCTTTGAACCACTTCTGTATTAAGTCTTTCAGAAGTCCCTCAATATTTTTGGGATTCGACTCATATAATGATCTTTATGATATTATAGTTTGCTGCAATTCTTAGCTTCAAAGATCACGTTCTTCCACGATAACAAATCGATTCTTCCTGTTCATGAAACTTAACAGTGAAAATACTGCCAATCTAGAATTCCTTCAGAATTATGACATTTGGAATTGAAGACTTAAAAAGGTAATAAATCCGAGAAAATCATGTTTTTACCATGCAAATGAAAAATGTAATTTCCTTATAATTAATCTGCAAGGTTTTTTAAATTTCCTTGATCTATATCAAATCATCATTCAATCCTCAAGATCTTTCGCACGTTTTTCTATCATATTCTTGCCATTTCTGTGGCTTCCTTGCAAAACAAGTGTTATAACTGAACGAAATATGAAAGTACCATCGACAAATGCAAATCACTTTCATACCCAGCAATTAGAAAATGAGCCCATAAGCAAAATATCTGAGCTCTAATATATGCCTATATCAAAGCGAAGAAGCAGAAACAAAAAGAATGTCAGATCGATATAAACCACAATCACAGCATACAAAAGAAAATTACCCGCTTTACACGGCTCAGCAGCAATGGCACCTATTTCATTTGCAAATAAATCTTAAAAAGCGTGAAATTAGCTGTCGACTGGCTGGATGGTTTGGAATGTCTCGAGGACGCAGCTTGGTTGAATATTTCCATCGTGAATCCTCAATTCTTTTATTTCATACAGAAAAACGCAACATTTATTCAAGTTTGAATTTATTTTTTTTACGTAAGAAAAATCATTTGTATAAATTTAACGATTTTTAAATTTATGTGATTGCTATTAAATGTTGCTCCAGTTTATTTGTATTGTTGCATTGCATTTACGAAACAGCAAAATTACTACGTCTTTTTACACTTCGTCTTCATACTGCTCCATTTGAAGTGAAAAGAACAATTAATTGCATTGCAATGCGTTCGTTCGGTTTTGAATTGTAGTTGAGGTGTTGAATGTTTGCACAATGCACAATTTACAGTTGGTTTTTATGTTTTGAATTAAATAACAACGAATCGCTGCAATTTATGTTTGTAGGTGTTTGGATTTCAGATTTAATGTACTCTTTTGCAAGTTTTTTTGTATAAAATAAGAGAAAATATAGTTTTAATGAATAATACTTTTTTCATGTTTGGTGTTTATTTAAAAATGATTTAAGTTATGAAAGTTGTTACTAAACATATTTTCATGAATAATAGAAATGTTTTGCAAATTTTTCATCTATGAAAAATAACACCAACTAAATTTTAGTTGATTAATTCCTGAAATATATTTTTTGGAATGATGTTGATTTAATATCTCTATCATTCATTTTCTTCTTCTTTTAGGCAAAATTCTCCAAGCTTAATTATAGATGAATGCATAAATGAAACAATAATATTGTACATTTTCATTGAAATTTTCATTTTCCCAGGGCAAAAAAAACACTTTGAAGTAGTTATCTAAGAATGTAGATCATACTGATGCAACATTCCAATGTGATACAAAGCAAATTGTACTGTACATATTGCACATTGGTGTACTTAAATTGCAAAAT